>JPFM01000064.1:99080-219832 GCA_000733375.1 Paramecium sexaurelia
ATTTTTTGTCTTTTTACTAATGGTTTCTAGAGTCTTGCAAATAGGTGACTTTAATAATGATTATAAAAATTCGGCAGGTATATCTGCACCTTCTGAAATAAAAGTTTCTAATACAATAATGACTTAAATTTAAATTTAAACATCAACGTCCATTTGAATTAAATCCATTAGTCTTTCCAATAATCCAAGTTGTATGAGTTTAATTTTATAATCTATGTTTGCTCTCTACAAAACGATATCAATTATATCCAAAATAATTTATTTATTGTTTTATTCCTACTCTTGGATACTATCAATTAACCATTAAATTATAATTGTTTATTTTTATTAATATTAACATTCAACATTTATTAAATTCATCAATTATTCGAATTCTAATATAGAATCAAATATATCTTTTAAAATCAATAAACCTTAAGTTTTTACACAAGAACTTTAACTAATTATTAATCTTATTAAA
The DNA here is from genome assembly GCA_000733375.1 of Paramecium sexaurelia. Lineage (NCBI taxonomy): Eukaryota > Ciliophora > Oligohymenophorea > Peniculida > Parameciidae > Paramecium > Paramecium sexaurelia. The sequence goes on from JPFM01000064.1 coordinate 99,541, forward strand.
ACTTAAATCAATCCCATGTTAATCAATAAATCAATAGGATTGTCGAGTTATTGAAAGGATCTAAATAAATGTCCAAATATTTTAACAATATAATACTTTGAACATTCCTCATCTTTTACATTTTAAAAATGACTAAGTTTTATAAGATTTGCTAAAAAGGATGGTAATTATTATATTTTTGAAATATCAAAATCTTCCAATTCTAATAATTTTAATAATAATTTTCCTGATTTAAGATACAAAAATAATTAATTTTAGTATTCATTTGAATTTTTGAAATTTAAGGTTGTAAAATAAAAATCTATTAAAATATCTTTTTCTTTATCTGATACATTTTCATTTCTATAAAATCTTATTATATGATAATAAAATTCTAGTAAATTATTATGTAAAACTTAAAATTGATCTTGTTCAACTATTCTTTAAAATTAAACTAAAAAATCATATCCCTCTTTGATTAAATAATATTTGAATGTGCACATATCATCTATAATAAGAGATTATAGAATATTAATAACTAATTCAAGGATTTAAATATTTTAATATTGTTCAGTTGAGATGATAGATGATAAGGTCAACATAAACTGTTTTTCATGTTGTTTAATATACAAATAAGCCACTTCATCAAAAAGTAATTAGCAATCAAAATATCTTAAATATTCTACTATTGTCTAGATATATCATTTTTGTATACATGTTCATCAAATTATTTTTAGCAAAATTAATTTATTATGATATCCTTCATAAATGAAGTATTTCTCAGAATTTCCTTCGTGTTTTAATGTTTTAAAATTAAACACAGACATTACTAAATAGATTCTAAATTCACTGATCTTTCATAAATAAATGTAATTTAATTTAAGATCTCATCATTTTTTGAATTAAAATTATTGTTATCTTATTAAATGGTTTCAATAATTCTTTTTTTATCAAATTCTTTTCTCAAATTTTATTTTCTTATTTAAAATCTAAACAACTCTCTTTTTTATTTTAAATTTTCTTCAACTCCTATCATTAATATAATAAATATATTATTAATTTTGATTTGAAATTACTATATATATCATTATTATTCAAAGTTTAAAAGTTTACAAAATGTCGAGTTTTATTCATTGGATTGCTGACTATTTTGAGTTTAATTATGTTGTAACATTCCACTATTATTTGTTCTACTGCTATTTATAATTTTAGGGGTCCCTTATTATAAAATTGAAAAACCAGTTTTACTATTGATTTGTTTGCTCTTATTATTTTTTAATTGTTCAACTAAAAGTAATTTAATAATATATAATACATTTTTTTAATATGAAATCTTAGGTCTCCTAACTATAATCAATTTTAGTATTCAAATTAGAATTATTATAAATATTTTCTTTTGATTATGGCAACTATTACGGTTTAACCTATTATTTTAAGAGAGGTGATTCCTAATAAGCATATAATAACTATGTTGCAGGAGTCATTAATCCATGATGTTAGGATTAAAAATTTTAGGTGAAATTATGTTATCTTGGTAGAATATCTCTTAATGGTGAATCTAAAATCTTATTGTTCAAAGCAGGGTTTTTATTATTCATTGGAGATTATGGGATACCATTTAATTTGATTTCATTTGACATTTGTAACATGAAGGATTTTATCTAAGGAATGAAACTTTAATTATAGTAGGAAACAATATCACCTAAGAATCTTAAACAAAAACATACCCATACTGTCATTTGAAATATATGTATTACAGACAATCTTTTTAATGAACTATTTTGAGTACCATGTGTTAGTGATTTCATATGCATTAATAATTTGTTAAAATTTTAATTAATTTCCCGTTAGCTTTGTTATAGCGTATATACTAGCTAAGACAACTTGATCCAATGAATGATGTCTAAGATGATCAGTCTTTTCACTAATAATGTATTTGATTGTAATCCAAACATATTCTTATAATTATTCTTACAATTTAATATTGCTGCAAATAATTTAAATTTAAAATGCACAATAATGTAATACTCTTTTGAATAATCTATTCATTTAATTATTGTTTTATTAGTATCTACTTAAATGAATTTCATTTAGGAACTTTATCAATTCGGATTAGCTATCGCAAGACCAAATTGAATAGGATACAAATTTAACTTCAATATCTAAAATATGTTCTTTTAATTAATGTGGTATTTTTGTGTCAAACTGATTTAAAAAGAAATCTAACCACTTCCAAAGTTGATAATGTTAAATATCACATTTCTACATCAATTGATCTAGGAGTTGAGATTATTTGTTTAAAACATAATAAACACACTCAATACAAAAACATATTAAACTTTTCAGCATTGGTCCATCAATTTAGAAATTAGATTTATCTAGTAATAATACATACAAAGTCCAATATTGATTAGTTTTGGATTTATTTTCATCAATTAGATTGCAATCTTAACAATATTAAATGTATTCATTAAATGTTTAATCGATTAAATCAAAACATTTTGTTTGATTTTATAGATTTAAAAAAGTATGAGATGTTTAAGATAACATAGAATTTACATTTAAAATTCCATTCTTAAACAATTTTTTAAATGGTTATTATTTTTCATGCATCCAATTATACATTTCCATAGCTTCAGTCATAGGAGTGGCCACAATAGATTATTATGCATAAGGTGACATTAAAACAGTTTAAGGTAATTTAATTTCTCTTAAATTGGTTGTAAGAGTAATTTTGGTATCTAATTCATAATTTAATAATTTTTGATATCGATTTTATTATTGTTATTATGATGATTATTATTCTCTACTTTACTCATATTTGGATTACATAGCTAACTATTTGATATTGTTTGATTTTAATATATTTAAATTTGGGGTCAGCTTCTTAGGTGTTAAATTCTTTTATCTATCAGGAATTAGCAACCTTTCGTCAAATTCATCTTATTTCAGTAATTACTTATATTAAGAGTCTAATTTGTATTAGTTTGAATTGATGATACTAGCCATAAATATGGAATACCCTGTATTATTCTTTAACTATTTTATAATATTCTGTTTGATTAATTCAGAATATTGAATTTTAGTTTAAAGATTAATGGAGGTAAATAAATCTAAATCTTAAATCTTAAATTAATTGATAAGAAATTGTTAGATTAATAATTGTTATTCGTCTTCGCCTGTAGCTTATTTTTTAATATCTTAGAGTGTTTTATTTGTAGTTTGGTAAACATTCAATAATTAATTAAGTATGATTGTTAAGATGGAAATTAATATGCATGTAGATTAAACAACATCTTGTAAATTCAATGATTCTAATAGATATATTGATTATACATACTTTTTGTAATTAAAAAGAGTAACCAAGTAATGTTTTTGATAAGAATATTTTAATCGTTGATTTTGAAATGAAGTAAAAGAGCCTCCATTTTCTAATAAAACATGTTTAAGATTGAATTGTTGTGTTTAAGAAGAGTTAAAGTCTTTAAACATGTTTAATCTACTTTTAGGTCTGTAACCATATTAATAGCTACATCAATTAATTATTCAATATTAGTGATTCCTTTATTTTAGCAGTCATTTATAATGGAATTTAAGGATATCCCAGAACCATAGACTATAGATCCATCAATAGCAACAATTTGCTGTTATTTAGATGCCAACCATAAAGCTAATCTTGGAATGACTATATATTCATTCGTTTTATTATTTAAAATATAGTTATTAGTCATTTCCTACATTAATTTGAATGTTGATTAATCAAGACTAAATGTTTAGTAAATGAGTTATAGTTGTTGTTGTAGAGAATCTGTGTCCATAATATTTGAATTTGAATAAATTAATATTTATTATGACTGAATTAGGAAATTATCTGATAGGTATTTATTATAAAGTGAATTATCATTTAAGGCAAAACAATAGGAGAAGGAACATTTGGAAAAGTGTGTCATGCCAAACATTAAGTATTGGGTCATGATGTAGCGGTGAAGATTTTAGAAAAGAAGAGAATCAATGATGAATTAGATATTGAAAGAGTAAAACGAGAAATAACAATATTGCAGATGTTACATCATCCGAATGTAGTATAGCTCTATGAAGTTTAATCATTATTTATTATTAGATGATTGAAACTGACACACATATTTATTTATTTATGGAATATGCAGACGGAGGAGAATTATTCGAATATATTGATTTAAAGAAAAGGTATGCTTCAAATAATCTAATTAGGATTAACGAAGTTGAAGCATGTAAATTCTTACATGAAATTATTTCAGCAATTTAATACATTCATTAATTGAGAATAGTTCATAGAGACTTGAAACCAGAAAACTTACTTTTAACTGCTTAAAAGAACATTTTGGTTGTTGATTTTGGTCTTAGTAATATGTACGAAGACACCCTTAAGACAGCTTGTGGCAGTCCTTGTTATGCTGCTCCAGAAATGATATAGGGAAAACCTTATTATGGATTATAAACAGATCTTTGGAGTTGCGGAGTTATCCTGTATGCTATGTTATGTGGATATCTTCCCTTTGAAGACAATAACACATAAGTTCTCTATAAAAAGATTCTTACAGCTGAGTTTCATATTCCTAGATATGTTTCGTTAGATGGCAAAGATCTGATTAAAAATATTCTAACTGTCGATCCTACCAAAAGATTCACCATTGAATAAATCAAATAGCATAAGTGGTGGTAATTATGGAAATCCGATGTATTAATTTAAATTTAATTAGAATGTCTAAATGACACCATTCAAGGCATCATTTAACAAGATCTCATGCACACTCTTACCAAACAGCATTTATAGATCTTGTGTGAAAAAGAATATAGAAAGAAATATTTCTGAAGAGGTTAAAACTTGTTGTGACACTGCTTAATAATCTATAGATATTCAATTCACTGACAAAGATGAATTTATCAATAAATCTATCATAAAAGAGGAATCTATTATTAAAACTTAAAATGTACAAAACTCTGTTCCAGAATAAATTAACGAATGTTTAGATTAGTAATTCAATACTATTGACGAAAACTATGAAATATAATAATCTATGAGATCATTAACCAGATAAAAATCAAGTTAATCAATTTAATCTATTTAACATCTTTAAAGTTTAATTGATTCCCCCTTAAAATAATAAAATTTAACTGTAACAAACAAACAATCAATTCCATCTAAGTAACAAATTCCTTAGATTAACAAACTTATTCCAAAAAAACCGTAATTAAATTAATAGCAATAACAGTAATAATCTTAAAAAAAACCTGTAACCAAAATTGGCCCCTCTAAATCGTTGCATGAACCTCCTAATTTTGAAAATAAATTAACTAAACTTCCAAATACTCCAAGCACTAAATAATAAAATAATAATCCTTCAAATCCATCGACTAATTCTACACATATAAGTCATCAATTAAAAACTGATATCCCAAAAAAAAATTCGATACCTCCTGTCAAATTAGGTGTTATACAAGAATAATTAAAAGAAAATAAGGAAAAATCTCATTCTCTAAAAACTTAACCAACTCAATCCAAATAATAACAAATTTAGCAATAAACATAATAATAATAATAATTATAATAATAATAATAATAATAATAATAATAGTAGCAATAATAATAATAATTTTAATAATAAAAATAATAAAATAATTTATAAAAACCATAAACTTAATATAAAACTCCTATTAAATAAAATCCTATATAAATCAATTCAACCAAAAGATCATTACATTAAAAATAAGCAGCAAGTCTTCAAATGGAAAGATAATCTTTTCATACTCAACAATCAGTTGTTGAAGATAATATTATATTCTAATTTGCAGATAATCCAAAACCTTCAATTGAAAATACAAAGCTCATGATCGAAAAATTTACTTCCAGGCTCAATAATATTAGTATTCCTTAATAATTAAAATAAACATAAAAACAAGGCTTGTAAGATATTAAAGGAATCGATAATTATTAAGGTCCATACAATCTTTCTTTCATTACTAAGAAGCATCCTTAGTTGTTTTTAAAAGAAATTCAAAGATACTTGGAGGATAAATATTAATTTATACAAATAAAAGTTATATTTTTATTTTATTACTAGAATTTCCAAAATGGTTTTGGCTTTAATCTTAATGAATAAAAGATTGATTTAAAATTATATAGAATAGAAAATTTAGAATTATTTTACTGTTAAATTAATTCTGCAGACTCTAAAAATGTATTTAATAATTCAGAATTCAACACAATTATCGAAGATTTGCTATCTAATTTTAAATTTTGAATTTGATAAACTATCTTATAATCATTTCTGAATATTTATATTTCATTTTTAAGAATTTTTTCTTAAACTTATTTAAATTTTATAAATTATAAAATAAATTTTGTTAGTCTTAAATTTTAAAAATATTAAATATATTTAAGAAAACTATCTTTAGTAACACAATAGATTGTATAAATTCAATATATAAATCAAAGTACAATCTTACGTTATTTAACTTTTCCAAATATCTATTATTCATGTTTTAAATAATTATATTTTTCTTAATTTCCTGGTTATAATTTTTCATCTATTTTATTAAAGTTTTTTTAGTTTTAGCAAATTGAATTTCTAATTCTTCTTTAATGTGTAGTTATCTCATCTTTTTCGTTATTTAATTATTGTATTAAAGTTCCTAGTCTTCTGTTTGATTCATATTATTTAGGGCTACAATCAAATGAATCTGATATCATAGAAAAACTTGTATGATGTTCAAATAAAGGAGAAGGATCTTATGAAAATACTCTTTTTTTTGTTTTTAAGTATCTTTGAGATGCAGTAACCATACTAAGTTTTTATTATAGTTAATTTACAGAATCTTTTTCTTAATTTTTTGTCAATATAATAGGCAATACAATTTTAAGAGATTTTGGATTTGCCTCAGTACTTTTTCTATCTCTTTCTAGCTTTATAATTTTATCTATCTATTATTATTTTATTTAATTTATTGTTGGTTTCTCTAATCCTTTATTTTTTACCATTTGTCCAACTAGAATAGTGGAGGATAATCTTTTAACTCTGTTTTTAGGGATACTTTTTCCAATTTAAGAGAAAGAAGATCTTTAACTTCCTCTGAATAGAGGAGATATGTCAGTTTCATCAGGTACTGGTTTGTTAATTTTTAATATATCTCTAACACAGTCATCAATCAATTTTTAATGATTTATATCATCATTTTCCATAGTTGCTATATAATTTTTATCATTTAATTCATCATCTACATGTTTGTCTAATTATTATGAATCAATAACACAAAATTTCTTTGTCTTAAATTTTGCTGATTTATATTATAAATGTTATTTCACTCTTTGTAATAGATTCATGCTTTGTTACTTTTGGTTTTCAAATCTATTAGTAGTTCCTGTACGATCTGTTGATTAATGAAGAGAAATAGGAATTGTAGTAATCATTAATTTTTTATTTAATAAATATTATCCAAGTTAAGTATCAAAATTTATGATAAATATAAACACTTCAACAATGCAAACTTTTGATTCTTTCACTAGTTAAGAACTATTTATAGTATTAATATCCAGCATTATTAGACGGAAAATCAAAAGAAAATTATTTGCTATCCTATTTGTTTGTACTCTTATGGTACCTTTAAGATAATAACTTATGAAATTGTGAAGCTTTTCTCTAAATTGAAATTTTAGGTGAAACCTATTAATTTATTGATGAATCGATAGAATTTAATCTTATTTAAAACTTAGTTTTAACAATTTTAGATGACTTAGATTTCTCTTATTATTATTCAAAGTATTTCTTAAAATAAGTATTAGTGAATATAGGTTCTAATGTAATTTTTTTTTAAGTTTAAGTAGAATTATTTCTAAATTTGCGACCTATTTCAAAATCAGTAAGATTTTCATTGGTTTCTTGGTTATTCTGCAATAAATTGACTCTTTTCAATCTAAAATTTTTCAATTTTATCAAAAGGGATAAAAATTATAATTTAGTTATTTCATCCCAGCATCTCTCGACTATGTCTTTTCTTGATATTCTAAATAATGAACCACATATGCTCATGCATTTTACAGTAGAATATCTTTGAATGTAAATGAAATTACTTATAGGTGATTAGATCTTTGGATCTTCTTCCAATGATCTCATTAAGGATTCTTCACCAAATATCTACCCTTCATTTAATACACAACTTAGCTATTATCTATAATTAATCATACATTCTTTTAGTTCTTCTTCTGAGCTATTATTTGTCATCTTATATTGTTTTAATCATTTCGAATTATCCATCTTAAACAATGTATAAAAATTATGAATCATCATTCTCTTTATAAACTATTTAATTTAGACAAAAGTTTTATAAAAACATAAAACAACTAAAGCTCTTAAATTAACCAATTGTCCAAGATTGAAAACAATCTAATTTATTTAAGAGTTGTAATTTAACATCCAAATTATCTGATTTGTACTTACCAATTACTTATTAATACTCTTGTCTTGTTATATAAGCAACAGTGCTTAGTTCCGAAGCTACTATGGTTTGATTCCTTTTACAGTTTTGATTATGCAATGCATTTTCTCCGAATTGATCATATGGCCTAAATATTAATGAATAGTTACAAAATATCGTTAATTTTCTTCAATTCAAACTGGCATTCCTCTAATTCCATATACACTCCTAATCTACCTGTTAACAATATATATAATTTATTTCCTACATCTCCTATTTTAAATAAAATCTCATGCTCTTGTAAAGTAGTAAGTTTAAATTTTTCAAGCAATTTTTCTAATAAAAATTATCCGTGGTCTCTTTTTATATCTTTCATTATTTAAGTTTAGAGTATGTTATTCATATAAATTTATTATAAATAAAATGTTTTTAAGAATCAAAACTAAGAATTAAATTTATGCTATGATTATTATTTTCAACAGAATTATAAGAAAATGAAAAATGATCATTTAACTTAGCTTGATTGTTATTGGATAGATAGAAATTAAGGTGAAATAATTGATTAATTTATAAAAATCTAATTCTGAATCTGATATTTATATGTAAAAGATATCTATAGATTCTTTAAAATTAAATAAATGATAAAGATAAGTATTTTATATAAATGATAATAAGATTTTTAAATGTTACGTAAATTATAAAGTAATATTGATTAATATTTTTAAATTAAAATTTCTAACAAATCCACTGGAACTACTAACAATATATTATGTTCTAAGATAAGAATTTTAAAAATTCATTTTTTTAATCAAGAATGAATGATTAAAAAAGGTTTTGCAAATGAGTTAATTATTTTTTTTATTCCAATATTTAAAATTTCAATGCAAATTACTTAAACCCAGTTATTGGAATGGGTTAAGGACGGCGATATAAATACATTGAAAAAGCATTTTGAAGATGAATTAAAGTTTGCACATAAAAAATTGTTGGAATTTTTTAATATGGTTGATGATTAGAATAGAAGTGTTGTTCATTGGGCTGCTTATTTAGGATAATATAAATTATTGAAATGGTGGTGTAAGGTATATAAATAAATGATTGATTTGAATAAGGGTGATATGCACTCATATACTCCATTGGAATTAGCTAGCATCAAAGGGTATATAGCCAACTTTATTTTTTTTAGATATTCTGGAGAATACAATCCAGAAAAATAAGAAAAAACAATAAGGTTATTGGTTGAAAATGGGGCTTCAATACCACGGCAATGTATTTATAAGCCGAATCCTTTACATTGGGCATTTTATTATGGTAATAAAGAATTAGTGGATTATTTGATTGTATAAAATTTCAATCTATAATTGGAAATGGATCAATAAGGAAATTTTCCTATTGATTATTTGTTTCTAGAAAATAGACCCGAATAATTTAAGTATATTTTATTAGAGTATGAATTAGGAAAGATGTTGGTGATATCTTCCAAAATGTTGTCATAAATTATGCTTATGCGACTACTAAATAAGAATTAAAAAGGAAAATAAAAAAAAGGAAATAACGAAAGGCCACAACAATTACGTCATAAATTCCATTGATATAGACCTTATAATAATAAGACGAAGATGAATCATCACCTGAATCTGAACCTTCTAGATATGGAATACCTTGTTTAAATATCTCAAATATTAATAGAAGTTATGCATCTAATTCCTTCCTCTCTAAAAATACAAATGTTAAAAGCACATAAAAAACGCCTCATAGTTAATAAATTTTAAAGTTCTAATAAAAGACAGGATCCTAAAAAGTTTAATAAAAGATTCTAGATGAAATAGCTGATATTCCATTATATGATGATTCTCGTATTGAAATGAAAGAACCTGAAGAAGAAAAAATTCCTGAAATAAAAGTTTATAATTCAAAGAATACAAATAATAGTAAAATCATTACTGAAACAAATTAAGATGACCTCCTTTAAATTCATTAATAAAATTCAAATAATAATCAACCAACTTAAATGGAACCTAATTTTGAAATACCTATATAAAGACGAAGACATCACAAAAGTAATAAATAGAAAACTACATTAATATTTAATACTGAAGATTTAGAAAAGGGATAAAAAGAAAAATTTGTCATTTTTAATAGTAAAGCTGAACTTACTATTCATTAAAAATATGAATGTAGACTTTAATACTGGTCTTCAAGGTAGGGTAATTAGGAATTCTTTCTCTATTTTCTCAAAAGAAAATGTAATCCTTTTCTCAATGTCTATTAAGGATTCAACTGTTTACATATTGCAGCTTACAAAGGCAAACCAAAGATCTTAAAATTAATATTAGAAAATGACTATGAATATTATGACAGTTCAGAAGAACTAAATAAAAAATCAAAAAAGAAACAAATAAATAATCTCAAATTTAATAAAGTAATGAATTGTGATCTATTAGTTAAAGAAAGAATGTATAAACATACTTACTGATTAAAATCCATCAAATGCTCTTCATCTAGCTATTGAATAAGAAAAATATCATTGTATGAAAACTCTAATATCTCATGGCATATCAGTGGATGCTGTGAATAGTAGATGTTTGAAACCATTCGAATTAACATACAATTCAAGATTTATGGAATTCTATGAGGAAAACATCCAAGTTAAATAAGAGATCAAAAGTTTAACAGAATTGGGATATTAATATGTAATCTAAACCAAAGGGACACTAAGTGTAGATTAAGATATTGTTTATTTACAATTATAAAATATAAGATAGACATTTAAAGAAAGAGGTTGGAGTTTTGAATTTTTGATATTTCATGCCCCAAATTTGGATTAATTGGAGTTATATCATGAGAATTTGAAAAATAAAAAAGTTAAACCATTATATCATTATTATGTTTTGAAATTGCCTCCAGATTCCATTTATAGATTAGCTGATCTATACGAGATATCATGTTATAATTTTTAAACAAAAGTAAGAACTAATAAGATTTTAATTAGTATATATGTTAATTCAATTACTAGAAGAGTAGATTTTTTGAATTTCCAAAAGATTTGTAAGTCCAAATGTTGATATTGAAAACGTTGAACGATGAATTTGATGTGGATAAATTTGTCTTAGAATAGTTAATTATCTCTCATTTTCCTTTAGAGGATAAATAAAAATGTGAAAAAATTACTTAATTTTGGGATTAATAGTAAAACAATTGTATACGAGATTCATTAAGATATGAAACTTAATAAATAGCTTTAAGACCATTACATGCAATATCTTCTTATTTTGGCCCTGTTGTTGCATGGTATATAGCTTTGAATGTTCAAATTATAGGTTGGTTGATGATTCCATCTCTTTTTGGAGCTGCTCTAGGAATTTATATTATTATTATTTCATAAGTAAAGTAACAGTTTTAATATATATATATAGCTCTTCAATTGTTCCATTCTATGCATTACTTATGACTCTATGGTCAACATTGTTTATGGAAAAGTGGAAGAATAGAGAATCAGAGTTGAAATTTTGTTGGGATATGCACAAATTCAAACAAACACAACCATAAAGAGTTATGTATACAGGATAATACATAATAAATGAAGCGAATTATAAAGTTTAAATCTATGATTATTTTACCACTTTTAAAAGAAGATTGATAGCAGAAGGTCCTGTAATTTTAATTGGAATTGCAATTATTGTATTGAGTTTTTATGCTTTTAATCTTTGGTTAAAAGAATGTTAAAATGATCCAATAATGACTATAGTTATAAATTCATTGAATGGAGTATCCATGACTGTTTTTTGTGATTTATATAAAAGATTGTGTAAATCTTTAGTTACATGGGAAAATCATATGTATGAAACGGAATAAGAATATTCATACATATTAAAAGTATTTTTGTTCGAATTCCTTATTTCCTACGTTTCAGTTGTTTATGTGGCTATTTTTGAAAGTGATGCAAATTCCTTGAGTGTATCAGTTGCTAGCATTATAATTACAAGAGGAGTCATTTCAAATGTAAAAAGTAATTTGTTGCCATTTGCCATCTTTAAAATCGAAAAAAGCTCATTGACTAAACTTTTTTCTGAGTTTAAATTGCTTTTTACAAAAAGAATTAAAGAATAAAAGAATATACCTAAAATCTGTAATTAAGTGTTCTCATCAGAAAAATTAAGCTATGATCAATAATTACTTTTCTTACAAGAGTTAGAAACCAGTAGAATTAAAGGTCCATAAAAAATATTATACGATGAATACACAAGTATTGCTATTTAATTTGGTTATACTACCATGTTTGCTCCAACTTTTCCAGCAGCTCCTCTGTTCTTTATGATTAATTGCTACATTAATTTAAGATCATCCATCTACAATTACTAACATATATTAAAAAGAGAGAGAGCATAAGCAGCTGATTCTATTGGAATTTGGTTATAAATATTTGAAATCCTTAATTATTGCGCTACTTTCATGAATTGCATTGTTATTGGAACTGTAAACAAAGAATAATTCAAAGGAATCATTGGAAATTAAGATGCACTCTATAGTGCTTTTTTCCTAGCTGCGATTGAACATATATTACTGTTGATCAAATATATTTTAGATGTCTCTATTCCTGATTGTCCTTATTGGGTTGAAAAAGAATTAAGACGATACGAATATTTAGAAGAGAAATATTAGAAAATAATCACATGATTTTAATTTATTAATTTTTTTTAATTTTTCTATTTAGTAAAATAGCTTTCTCTAATAATAATAGGATTATTAACGAATGAAAATTCCGTTAATTTTAAACTAAATTAAAATTAAATCAGATTTTAGCCCAACTTTTTCTAACATAAAAAAAATTTATTATAAAATCTTTAAAAATAAATTAGATAATTATTTTTGATCTTATGATAGAACTTCACCCTCAACAGATAACTAAAGTTTATTATGTAATTTCCTTAAATCATAATCTAAAGTGTAATTTTTTTTGGAGTTATAATATATTTCTACAATTTAACAGAGCTTTTGTTTCAAAATTTTATTTAAAAGGTAATTTAAATTATGAATTTAAGAAAGAGGAAAAAATAAACTACTAAATCAATGACTATCAACTAGTAAAAGTACAAACCTCCAAATAATAGATAATAAATAAATAAACTAAGTTTAGGAAAAAGAAACTACTTGTTTCTTCTTAACTAAATATAATTTTGAGAATATCCTTTTAAAAAATTAGTATAAAGCTTGGAACTTTTAAAAATTTTAAGTAGCTATAATTTAATAATAAATTGTTTTCATAAACGGAAAGAATTGAGATATCCTGATATTAGAAATATAATTAGTTTCAATGAATATTTAAATTAACGCTTATTAAAACTGTGAATTTGATAAATGAAGCCAACAAGGGTAGTTTTAAGGAATTGAAAGATTTATTTTAAGTTTATAAACTTGAATTGAATATTTTGATGTTGATGGATTTAATCAATATAATTATCAATTTATCCATACGAATTTTTATAATGAATGTAAAGACATAAAATGTTTTATACATTAAAATATCTTAAAGCCATTAATAGAAATAGTAATAATAGTATAAAATCAAATTTAAAATTTAATATTATATTAAAAAATTCAAAATGTACCCTTAATCATATAATAATCATGATGATCTGATGAGATAACAATTCATCAATGAAAACAATTAATTAATAGAATAGTTTAAAGCCTAATTGATTGATCCTAAGACTGGAAAGAAAAGAATTGAAGTAAAAGTTTAAAATTTTGCTGATGGCGGAAGATATGAAGGAGAAATTGAAGGCGATTTGAGAAAGGGATATGGAATATACTTCTTTGCGAGTGGGTACGAGATAAATAAATACATATAGGGATGTTTATTTCGGACAATGGAATGATTCATTCTAAGGACAAGGTACATATATTTATCGAAGTGGAGAAAGATATTAAGGGTTATTCAATAAAGGAAAAAAGGACGGACAAGGAATATATTGGTATATAAATGGGGCAGAGTATGATGGTAGATGGGTGAATGATTAAAAAGATGGATTTGGTAAATTCAGATATCCAAATGGTGATATATATGAGGGTAATTGGGTTAGAGGAGTGAAATCAGGATAAGGAACTTTAATTTTGGCTAATGGAGATCATTACTAAGGCGAATGGAATAATAATATGAAAAATGGGTAGGGAACTTATATATTTGCATCTGGATCAAGATATGAAGGATGTTGGTTGAATGATTAATATAATCAATAAGGATAATTCAGTTATTCAAATGGAGATAAGTATGAGGGTATATATGAGAATGGATAGAAAACAAGCAAGGGAGTATATAGACATGCATAAGATGGATCTGAATATTAAGGAGAGTGGTTTAGAGATTAGAGAAGTGGGAATGGACGAATGAAATATGCAAATGGAGATATCTATTAAGGGTTTTGGTAGGAAGGTGAAAGGAATGGAAAGGGTTGTTATAAATATAATAACGGGGATTAATATGATGGTGAATTTGTGAATGATTAGAAACATGGGTATGGAGTGTTAAAGATGGTTTCTGGTGATATTTATGAAGGAGAATGGAAACAAGGAAGAAAAAATGGAAAAGGATTATACAGGTTTGCAAATCATGACATTTATGATGGTCACTTCGCTGATGGATTAAGATAAGGGTATGGAAGATATTAATGGAATGATCATTCTTATTATGAAGGTAATTTAAATATAAAATATATAAGGTAATTGGGATAAAGATAGAATGAATGGAAAAGGATTATATGTTTCTCCTGATGGAGTATAAGCAGATGGAATATTTGATAATGATAATTATGTAGGACCAGCTGACTAATGATATTTAATTTATGTTTATCAGAATATATTGCATCCATCGTCTTTTTTACCACCTTTTTTTGGATCAGGCTTTCCTTTCGACATCATAGCAGGTGTTCTATCTTAGGAAGAACTTCTTGGTTTTTGAGCATTCATTTATTATTGTTACAATTTAGCTTTCATTTATTATTATTCTGAAGTATGATCTTCAAATTCTCTAATCGATTATCTGTT
Organism: Paramecium sexaurelia; assembly: GCA_000733375.1. NCBI lineage: Eukaryota > Ciliophora > Oligohymenophorea > Peniculida > Parameciidae > Paramecium > Paramecium sexaurelia. The sequence continues at coordinate 115,015 of JPFM01000064.1, forward strand.
AACAGTTTACTGTGTTGTTTAATTTGGAGTGAATTCTAAATTTAGATATAAGAATTAAAGTTACTTTCAATAGGTTGTTTAATTTAATTTGTTTATTAAACTTATTTAGTAGTTGATTGTTATGTTTACGATTATTATTAATTATTTTTTGATTAATTAATTGTTTTTGTCAAAATGTCTATGTGTTCTTCTTGTTTTTTGGTTTATTCAGTTTGTTATATAGGTTATTGTAGTTATTAATTTTGAGATTAACTAGATTATTAAGTAGTCTACTATTAAGGAATAAGATTTTCGACTGGGATTTCCCTTTTTTTCAAATCTTTATTTTTATTTTCATCATATCCATATACCTTAAAACATATCTTAGATATTTAATAAATATAATACTGTTCCATTAATCAAATAATTTAATTATGTCTCTGTTAATTAATCAAATGTATGTTACTAATCATAATTATAAATTGGATTTGGATGAGCTCCAGACAACTAAATAAAATTAAAATTAAGTATTCATACAGTTTTAGTTTTAAATAATTCTTTCTTTTTCTCCTCAACCTGTATAGTATATTCTACATATGTGTCTTTGCATAGATTTTCTGGTAATCTAGCGCTTTCGATAGAAACTCTAAAATCAAATCTTCTACCAACCAATTCTGAAGGATCTTCAACGGGTGGTTCAATTCCATCCTCGATATCTTCTGATAAATTTCTTTATCCTGTTTCATCTGTAGGAATTAAATTGACTTTCAGAGTTCCACATTGAAAATGTTCTCCAACAAGAGTCAGATCACATGGATTATCCATCAAGTAAGCTAAAGCTTACAATTTAAGGAAACCAGAACCTATAACTCTTGCTTCAGGTGGATCCCAAAAAGGGTCTTAATCTTTTGGTAACGATAATAATTAATTTGATTCGAAATATCTTTCTAATAAATCTTTAATTATATAGTATCTATTTGAAAATTTATGTAAATCCCAATAATAAATCTGTCCTTCCTCTTTATTATTTACTTATATCTAAATTTATCCTTTCTAAGCATTTTCTTCTGTAAATTAAGAATATTCCTAATCATCAGCATAAACATATTTCAATCTAGCTTCTAAATTAACATTACGTTTTAGCTCTTTTGCTATTAAATTGACTTCCAATACTTTAGGGAGATACTTTTGTAATTTATTTTCAATAAAATTTTTTTCTTTGATTCTATATTTCTTCATAGTTTCTTCATCTTCATATTACTTTCTAGCTTTTTCTCTTTATAATTGTTTTTATAATGTTTCTTCTTCCAATTTCTTTCTCTCCTCTATTAATTTTCTTTCTTCTTCAGCCATCAATGCTCTATTTAACATATCTTTATTCTGTTCTTCCAAAGCTTTCATTTTCTTATCAAAATCTTCTTATTATTTTTTCATTTACTCTTCATATAATCTTTATTCCTCTTTCCTTTATTCTTCTAATTCCTATTTCTTTCTTTACATTTCTTCATGAACTTACTTTTCTGCTATTTTCTATTATTCTTTTCTTTTTTCTTCCTCCTTTTTTTACATTTCTTATTGAGCTAATTCCCAATCAATTTCAGGCCCTTATTCAATTTATTCGGATCCTGGAATTTAAATCAAAAATGTTGTAGTAGTTCCAAAAATAATTCTATCATTATGATGAAGTAATGTAGGACCATTAATAGGAGAACCATTAACAAAAATGAAGTCTCCACATTCCTTAGTAAATGGTTTGATTTCAATGACACCATCTTTATTTGTAATAACTGCATGATTAGGTTAAACACACATAGCATTAACAACAATTTAAGGAGTTGGATTTCCATTTGGTCTTCCGACATGAGTTTCCTCTTAATTTAATGATTTCAATATCTTTCTATTAAGTAATGGATCTTCATTCAAATTTACTAAATGTGGATGTTCTTTAATTCCTTCATTTTAAAGATCCTCATCATCTTCTTCTTCATCTTTTTATTTTTGTTTCTATAATTTAGATTAAAATGATTCTTAATTTTCTTGCATAATAGTTTCATTGGTTTCAATATCATCTTAAATTTAAGACAATTATATTAACATTTCAGGATTTATCACCCCACCTTTCAATTACTATTGTAACATCATTAATTATTATTTCAATGAACATATCTCCTCTTGTTATTCTCTCAACTTCTTATCCACATCACTCTCATTTACAACTGCACAATTCTTAATCTTTTTTGCTTAATCTGCGTATCTCAATGTACTCAAAGTTTCTTCATAATTATCAGTAGCAGGACTCACAGCACAAATCATCAATGTCTTTGAATTACCTCCCAGGGCATTTTATAAAATTCTTGTTAATTATGAATCTCTATATGGAACAACTGCATTCTTTCCTTTACCCATAGCTTTATCTGCCAATGCTGCTATAACTTATCCCAACACAGATAATGATTTGTTAATATTACCAGCTATGTAAAAATTAATAACCAAACCTTACCTTCCTTCAAACGATCACCCTATGCTCCTGTCTTTCCTACTTTTTCGGAACCAGCAAGATCCACCAAATTGATAACTGATAACTTCTCTGATTTCCTGTCATTTACATTCTTTATTTCCTTAAACTCTATCTAGATGATTGTATGTGCTCTTGAAGATCTATGTTCATAATATAGAATAATAATATACGATGCATTCATTTGAGTTGCTGCTACAGTTCTATGCTTACTTCCTTCATCCATCTTTGCTTCTATTGCTTCATAAGAATCTACTGGATATTTTGTTAGTCCTTCTACATAGACTCCATAAACTTTATGTTCTCTAACTTTTAAACCACCTGTTGGTCTTTTAGGAACTGGTACAAGCAGATCCTAAACCTTTTCGTTATAAATTTCAAGCATACTCACTTATACTTCATAACCTAATGATGATATTATCAATCATATACTCAATTAAGAATCTGGATTTTTTTTAATACGCTTAAAGATCTCTTCACATGAAATTGGTACAATACCCTTATTAGCTCCATATCCCACCATAGAATATGATTTACCAGCCTTAATTATTACTATTATTTCTTACTCCTGTTTAACCATATGCAAATAAACAACAATGATAACCTTACCAAGCATTATTTAAAATTTCTTAACCAACAGTATCGAACACCATTTGCTAATCTGCATATTTACTTCCTGGAATTGCTCTACTATATCCATTTTCATCATTCTCAAAAGAATCATGTGACCAGAAAGAATAATCAAAAGCAAAATCTCTATTTTTCTTTGCATCCTCGATATCTTTAGCATATAATATATTAAATTACCTAACAATATTGTGGTTGGACCATTCATAGCCACACATAATTAGCAATTCAATTCAAGTTCACGAGCATTATAAGGCCTAACTCTGACTGCCACTTTGACTGACATTATAATATAAAGATTTAATAACTTAAAAAAGTAATATAGGAATATTATTATCAACGTAAATCGATGGCCTCTGCTCTAGTGATTCCACGATCGTTTTTGGATGAAGACTAAGGAAATACATTCCAAAATCTTAGAGTCTCATCACCTGCACCTGTTACTATATTTTAACCACATGGAGAACCACTCAAATATAGAACTCTTTAGGTGTGTCCAGTCAATGTAGCCACTTTGGACATATTATTATAATTCCAAACAATTATTTAATTTAAAGAATATCCATGAGTTGAAACTAATTCATTAGAGTTTTTGGAGAACATTAAATTACATACTTAAGATCCAGTGTCTATGCAATCTACTTGCTCTACAGTCTAAGTATTAAAGAATCTTATGCATCTATCAGCAGTACCTCCTCCTGATGCCACAATATTATGTTGATGAGGTGACCATCCAATAGCTTTGACAGCTGCTTAATGTTATGAAAAATGAGTTAATTCACCTTGATTTTTTAGTGACCAAATGAATAACTTATTATCATTACCACCAGATGCCAACAATTATTCATCAAATGACCATTTTAAACCACAAATTTCTTATTTGTGTCCAATATATTTTTAGATTGATTCATTCGGACTTCTGACGTCCCTTACCAAAATATTGCGATCTCTACTTCCTGTAGCTAATAGATAGTTATTCCATGCTAAAGAACCAATTCTTCCTTAATGTCCATTCCATTTTCTTATAACTTTTTATTTAGCAACATCCCAAACTTCCACTTCTCCCATACTATTTCCTACTGAAAGATGTTGATTGCGCTATGACCAAGCTACACTACAGACCATATCTGGATCTTCTAAAGTACACAAACGTGAAACCTTAGAAGTATGACCTGACCAAATCAAGACTGAATTTTCAAGTCCTACTGCCAAAGCATTGAATGGTGACCAATCTAAAAGATTAAGATAAAAATCATCTTATAAATTTTCAGCCTCCAAAATCTTATAAGGACGTTTATTAATTTTTCTTGGTGGCTTTTCTGGTTCTACTTTTGTTGGTGTGGCTGAAAATTTTAATCCATTATTAATAATTTTATTCATTTCATTTTATTTATTTTCTGTTTTATAATTAAAAAGTTTCTAATTTACTGCAGGTGACTTGCCTAGAATTGATGACTATAGTAAATTGTTGTAAAGATTGCCTTAACTATTTTCTTCACTCATGAATAGTTGATAAAGATTAGATTACACATTACGAGGTATAAACTAAATACAATCAAATCTATACGCGGTCGCTCTTATCTTTTGGACTTGTCCACGACTATTTGTTAAGATCGACTTCCTTAATGGGTGTTTAATCATTCATTGAAAAACAAGTAATTTTTGTTAATAAAATTTATCTGTTATTTATTTATATCAATAAAATATATTGTCTAATCTAACTACCCCCTCATCTTACATCACTTATCTTAATATTCTTAATAAATAACTATTCTAATTCAAAATGATAATTTACATCAAAATTGTCCATCTCTCCCGTCATCCCTATGTAATTTCCTTCTCATTTTGATAAAGCTAAAAACATTCATTTAAGACACAAAATTTATAAATTAACCCTCCGTAGAGACTAATGCTATTATTTTTGTGTTGCAAAATAAATATTCATGCTGAATAATTTATCATAACTTTATGAAGGCCCAAAGAGATAAAGGACCAAAATATCAATATTGATGGATTTCATAAATTTAATCATCTTATATTTTAATTTTCTCAATCAATAAAGATCTCTATATATAAACATTCATGACCTTTTATTTTACTTAAGTCTATAATTGAACTTGAAAATTATTACAAAGAATAAATAAGTAATAAGTAATTAAAATAAATACTTTTGTTACAAAAAGTAGAACTCCTAAACAAATATGTAATATTTGGTCTGAAAAATATATAAAGAATATTCTACATTAGATTTTAATATCATCTTTGTTTATTTATTAAATATGTAAATCATTAAAAACACATATAATTTCTAAACCTTTTCATTATTTATAATTTTAGTGTGATTTTAAAAGTCAAACGAATATCAAATTTTATAAAATTAACTCTTTATTTTTGATTTTAAGAAATAAATAAAAAATTTATATGATTCCATATTAAAGAAATTTTAAAAATCAGTTAAAATAGCATCAAAATAAAGATAATCTCTTTTAAATTTTATTTAAGATTCTTTTGATAAATATCACAAAATGAAATATTTAGTTTAATTATAGTATCGGTCATGTAGAAGGTAAAAATAGAGAGGAAGCAAGAAAGTGAATCTTATAAAAAATAGATAAAGCTTTGAATGATTAATAAATTTCTTATTATAACTACAATACAATCAAAATCTTCCCTCCACTTGCTTTTTATACATAACAAAACTGATATTCTTCATCTATTGTTATCTTGGAGTTTATATATGTTATCTAAAACTATTAATTTATTCGAAATCATCTTCCAATTTTAATTGCTTATTGTAATCCTTAGAAATTCATAATTTATAAAACTTACTCTAGAATAATCATCTTAAATCTTAATCTTTTTAAATGATTTACGCACACTTTCATTTATATAGGAATTATCTTCAAATTCTTAAACTTAATAATTGCTCAGTTAATTATCAGACTATTTCTTCACAGAATCTATCTACACAATATTTTCATCTGTTGATGACTATACACTAATAGTTAAGATTTAATCTATTGGTAATAAATACGAACTATCAATTGAATTCTTTTTTTCTTTTCGAGGACTCATTATTTTCTAACATTTTTTCATTTACAAGTTCATAACTATATTTTATCGATTTATTAAATTTTCCTTATCCTCTATTTTATTTTTCTACTTTATTTTGCTATTAATAGTTAATCTTTAATTTTAAAGTTCATTATCCTATTATTAATCATTTAGGTTGTATCTAGATCGATGAGGACTGAATTACGGACTAAAAGTCCATTCTTTCTTTATTTCTTTGGCTTTAGGAGATCTCTAACTTAAAGGAAGGTCTCTTTGAGTGTAATATTCTAAGTAATTGGCAAATTAGTTCATTTATGTTAACGGTAATATAAATTAAATAATATAATAAATTGATTGTATAAACACTTAATTGTATTATCATATATAATATATGAAATCGGAAATTATATTAAATTGCTTATCAATACTATTCAAAATATATTTAAAGTTCATTTATATAATATAACTCATAATCATATCCTAAAATATATACTGTATATTTAAAAATGAAATAAAAATACTTCGTTTTTAGTTTATTTTAACAATGTATTCCAATAAGGATATCATCATCATCTTTAGTATCATTTTTAGACTAAGTTGAATTGCTTCTTTTAATGAATTTTTAATCTGTTATACTTTCATTTGAATTAGTTAATAAAAATGAAAAAGATGATTCCTTTCAATAAGTTTAAAGATTAATTCTTGTAATGTAATTTAGTTAACATTCTGAATTCATTCTTATAATACTAAAAATTAAGAATATTGGAATAAAAAATAATGATATTTAATAATATTTTCCAAAAATTTATTTATCATTTTTTCTTTTTTGATTAATGTTATTGCTAATGAGAAAAATCTATAAAATTTAGCGGACTTTCAGATGAAGTGAAAAACTCATTTCTAAAGCTATTTTAATGACTGAATTGAATATTCCTTACACTTGAACCATTATCTGATGTTGAGATAACAGATTAAATTAAAGATTGTTCATTTGATTCAGGCTTTTTAAATTTAAATTGTTATTATTATCTTTCAGTCTTAGGTCTATGAGAGATTCGAAATTCAATTTAATCTGGTTGTGGTTCTTAATTTTCATTTAGCTAGGTTACCATTTTTTGAAATTGTTGAAACACTTTTGGAGTATTGACCTATTCATCTTTACATTATTCAAATAGGCTTTCATCATCAAATTTAATGATATCAAATTTAACTGGACTAGGTTGCCTTTTCTATTCTTTAAAATGTAACTCTATTTATTTATTAATATTTTAATCTACAGTAAATAATTAAAGTTAAGGATAAGATTATATTGAAGCAATTTCATTACATAATTTTAACATTTATGATACACTTCTTCCTAACCTAAGGGTTTCTGTGTAGACTTGATATAATTTCATTGATTATTCACTTTCCATGTGTAGCATTTAATTAATATGAGATTGTAAGTAAATTTGAACTTTAGGATAGAAAAAATAAAGATCATCGAGTAGTTACACACAGATGTGTTTAATAACTTCTATATTTTGAAATTTATTCAAAGAAATATCTAAATCTTTATGAATTTTGACTAAAACCTAGATTGTTGAGACAATTTTGTGAATGATAAATGTTTTTTGATATTCTTCTTTTTCATCAAAATCTGAGAGGGCATTTAGAAAAAAAAGATAATTCTCATATCTAATTTAAAGGTAAGAGAAGAGATTTTGGACTATATTGATATGTAATTAAGCTATAGGATCTTCTGGCTTCTTTTATTACTTATTTTTGATTTTATCATAGAGATGATTATTGCAGACAGCATCAACAAAGATGTGACATTATTTCTTTGATAATATACATAAAAAATAGAATATACTTCTAAGCAGTAATGAAGGACATAGGCGATTTTTAAGGCGCTTATCCATTTGTTATATTGGATCTAACATAAGAGATCGTAGAATTTATTAAATGCATCTAAAGGTAATATCTTTTGATCTTAACCTTTCAAGCATTCAATAATTGGCTAGATAAAAAATGATTGTACTTTTATGTATTTTAGTTTTGGAACATCACTATTTTCGCAAGAGGTACATTAATAAAGAGAATAATCAAATTCATCCTTTGATATGAGTGAAAGGTTTCTGAATATTTTTAACATATTTTAATAAATAATTAGTTAATAATTACAAACCTGTTCCTTATTGAATTTGATTGTAATACTCAAATTATTCATCTAGAAATTTAAAACTTTACTATTTATTAGCATTTCTTAAGAAAGTGTCTATAAAATGGTAACAGGACAACATAATTTATCAACCTAGAAAAAAGTAGTCAGAACTTTTTGACAAGAATTAAGTTACAATAAATTAAATTTTTTTTATAATAAGAGAAGGATATCGTATTGTTTTATTATTTAAAATCATCTAATTATAATCTAATTTTTAAGCATAAAAGTTTTTAATATGTTAAATGTGTAATAAATATTGAGTTAATTACTATTTAATTAATGAATTACTTAGATTTAAATATTAGTATTTTCATCATTCAAAAAGAAAAACTGAAAGAAAATTATTAATTAAATATTGAAAAATATATAAAAGAATTATGAGCATAGAAGAAATAAAAAAATAAGTTGAATACTATTTGTCAGATAAAAACTTATCTTAAGATGAATTCTTTCATAAATAGATAAGCCAAAGTTAAGAAGGATATCTATAGCTCTAATTCATACTTAAATGCAATAAGGTGAAATAAATGAAAGTCACTCAAGAATAGCTTGTTGAAGCAATTAAATTATCAACTGAAGTGGAATTAGGCCCAGACTAAACAAGTATAAATACATTAATGACATTTTAGGTGTTCGAAGATTAAACAATAAACCTTTACCAGAATTAATTATTACTCAAACAAATAAAAAAGTAAAAACCAATACTGGTGAGGCAGTGGCTGCTCAATAAGAATAAGAAGATAAACCTTAAGGAGTAGTTATTGATAATCCTTATCATAATTTTGAACCTCTAATATTTACAGTCAAAGCTCCAGCAGGCGTTGCAGTTAATTGGTCTTAAATAACAGAAGCTTTAATGAAATAACATAACATCAGTTCTCCATATGTTAGATATGGCAAGACTGAAGGCAACTTTGCTCTCTCTAAGCCTAGAACTCCAGAAGAAAACATTCTTCGTTTGACTTCAGAAGGAATCAAGATAGGAGAACATCAATTAGAAATTAAAGTAACAAATGGAGATGATTTGAAAGAATTTTGGGCTCATCATGGAAAACATTATGAAACTATTATTAAAAGAGCTAAAGAAACATTTGAACACGGAGGTGCTGGTAAAGGAGGTAATAAGAAATATGAATAAAAGAGATAAAAGAAGGACATTGTTTTTCATAATTAAAAAGTAAATGATTTATTTTATATTTTTTAGTATAGAGATATTTCTTAATTAAAGAATATTTTTAAGACCATCTTAGCCAGATCCGAAAATAATACTCCATTAAAAGAGCCATATCATTCAATGCTTGTTTCCTTATTGCAATATCATGATAAGAAGGATTAAAAGCTTAATGGATTGAAACATTTTACTGTAGGACAACATCCAGATCATGCTGAAACCAGATGTTTCTTTGCTGTTAAAGAAGATGGATCATCTGAGGATTTTAGTAGTCTTAAATGCATCAAAAATTTAGAAACATCTCTAGGTTTATGAGTAGCATTAAAACATTATAAATAACATTAATTATTTCAAAAACTTAATTTCTCTATTTTCCATATTGAACTAATAAATCCGACTGCAAACAGGAACATAATCATTTTTTATTTAGAATTTTATTTTTTATTGAATTGTTCTTAAATAACTTCCATAGTTGCTATATAAACAAATGTTCCTGCAGATATTGATTAAAATATTCCTGTTATGACATATCCTTGATTTGATAAAATCCAACCTATAAGAATTCCTAAAGGATTAATGATGCCTTAAATGAATATCATTATTGTTGCACTATGGAGTCTTGTATCTATTCATATTTAAATCAATGATACTTGCTTTTTTAAACGATAAACCTAATGTTAATCCTTCAGCCCACTTATGACAAACCACTGCTAAAGCTATTCCTAAACATTAAGGTACCTATTATTCTATGCCAATAGCTAAACCCTCAAAAAAAGCATGAATTCCTCATTACATGTTTTATTTACCTATAGCAAATTATAATATAAATGGTGTCAAAGAATTCGTTTTCATTTCATCTTGTTCTTTAACTGAAGACAAATGGATTTATTGTTTAGTTGTTTCAGGACAATCTAATTCTGCAAATTATTCCTGTTGATTTATTACAGCTACTTAATTTGATTAATGTTCATCAATAGTATGATCATGTATGAATGCTATTTTTTCAATGTATAGAATTAAAGCAAAACTTAAGACTGTTATCAAACAAGCATATGGAAATTCTTCAAATGATTCTACTTCTTAAGACTTATAAAACAAGTGAAATTATTTCATTGATTCAGGCAATAAATGAATAATTCCCACTGATAAAAACAATCCTCCCGAAAATGCTCCTGTCAATTCTAATAGTAATTAATTTTGTTTGAAAGCTGTTGATCTCAATGGAATATTCCCAGTAATAATAATCATCAAAAACATCAATATCATACTAAGCACTTTTATTGTACATAAATAGTCAATTTCCATCTTATATACTAATAATTATTGTTATAAATATTTATTTTAATTTAGTTTTTTATACTTATAAGAAGTTCATACATTTTCTTAATTTTCTTTCTTAAACATTTTATATTTAATTTTTCTTATTTTATTACTTAATTCATGGGATTTTTGACTTACTTTTTTAATAACAATCAGAAAGGCTATAATAACAACCAAAACAATGAAGAAGTAAGCATAAATTTTTAATTTAGATTTGGATTTATGATTTAGTTTATGAACATTTAACATCCCCAATCTGGAAGATTGCAATTATGGAGTTCATAGATGAAAATTGTATCATATTTGATGAAGAAGATCAACATACAAAAGAATAAGAAGATAAATTTTAATAATTTAAAGAAATAATATCATTTTAATTTGATAATATGCTTGTTGAATATGGGTTAACAAAAGAATTATTAACTAAATAAATTTTATTAGGATTGAAACATCCCAAACATAAGCCAATATTTTAACAGATAATAGCAATAAATGATTATAACATTTTCAGAAAATAAATGTTAGCTAGAAATAAAGAATTAGAGTTAGAAGCATTTGAAGAAATAGAGAGATAAGATAGATTAGAATTAGAAAATAAGTAGAAAATGAATATACAGTAATTAAATCATCAAATTATATACATTAGTTAGCCAGTACCAGAATTTGATTAATAATTTGAATTAAAAAGATTATAAATAGAAAAAGAGAAAGCCGAGCTAGAATTGGCAATAGAAATTTCAAAAAATGCCGAGTAAGAATAAAAGCGTCTAATTGATAAAGATAATGAAGAATAACTCAAATAAATACTAGAATAAAGTTTACTTGAATATAAGTATATTTTAAATAAGATTGATTTTTAGAGAACTACAGAAAAAACTAGAGATTGTTTAAATAAAAGAATCATAATTAAGATCTTAACCATAATTTAAATAATCTGAAATCTTTAAATCAGTCAAAAGTGTTAAATATCCATCATTTACAAGTTATGCTCAAAGACAGGAAGATTAGAATCAATTAAAAAAAGAATAAGAATAAGAATTATTAGACAGTTAAATTATTCACAAATAAGATTTTTAAAATAATATTTTTAAACCTTAATAAGAAAGAGAATATTAGTTCTAGCCTCCAGTAATTGAAAAAGTGACTTCGGAATTATTAGTTGAGAGCGCTCTACTTTCAAATGATATAATGTAGGATTAAAAAATAAAAATTTAATAATAGAAAGAAGTTATTATAAAAAAGAAAAATGAAATGAATAAATCTGAATTAATTAAATTTGAACAAGAAAAAAAGCCAGTTGCCATAAATTAGGTATATTAAATATATAATTATTTAGACCTAATATTTATTGAAGTGATTAGAGCTATATTATTGTTATTAAATAATAATTTAAATAAAAGTTATTCTTATTATCAATTTATATAAATTAACATAATTATCTATTAGTAATTAAATATATTATAACATTACTAAATTTAATCTTAAAAGAACTCTCTTAAATACTATGATCTAAATACTTTAAATAAAAATTAGATAAGTTCTTCTATCTAATTTTATCAAACAAAAGATTCATTTTATTTATCTAAATTATAAATCTTAAATTATAAATTTTCAATATTAATACTTCAATATTTTTTTAATGATTATATTCTGCTTATGAAACTTTATTATCATAAATTCTATAAACATAATTTGAGAGAAATTCATAAACAGTGAATTTGATCATCTATATACAATCAAACAAATTCTTGTATATTTCAATAAAGTATTTGAATTTTACCTAAATTTCAAATTATCATAATATTATGGCTTCACTTTTATATATGAATATCAAATATTTAGAAACAAACAAAAGCATCTCACAAGCCATTCATTATAAATGAAATTCTATATAAAAAAAAGGGTGTATACTCTATTAATTATATTTATCCTATTTTTTTTGGATGAATTTTGTTGGCGTTTAAATTTATTAATCAAATTTTGATTATTAATTAAAAATGTATTAGAATTAAATAAAGGGATTTCATTAAGGTTTTTTTTAACAATTTGTTATTATTATCTCATAATAATATGATTTTCATTAGGTTTGAAAATCTTAAGTGAACGCGATAATATTGAGTAAATAAAATAATCAATATTTATTTGTTTTTAGATTAGAATTGGAAAGTACATAAATTAGAAATTATTCAATCTTCCATAAAATTTTGAATTTCTTAATTTTAGATGTAAGTTCCAACTTAAGATATCTTATTTGCAAATTTAAATCATGTTATAATAATTAAATAATGGAAAATTGAATTCTATGGTTTTTTATCAAAAATAAAATTAGTGATTTTCATATATTATATAATTTTCTGAGTTAATATTAAATTAGATAATTAAAGAGATTTAGATAGGTTTATTGAGGTTTGACACAAAAAGTAAATCAGTAGATGTATAGTAAACAAATTATTAAAAATTTACCTTAAAATATCATTAATTTTAATTAAAAAAGTATTAAAACATTTTTATAAAGTAGAAATTATGATGATAAAGGAAAACTCAAATAATAGAACTTAATTTCATTGTTATACAAAGGATTACTCTATAGGTATGTTCTTTCTCTTTTAAGTGCTTATAAATGTTTTAGTTTTAACTTATGATGGAAAAAGACAACTAATATCAGTAATAATTTGTTCGATTAATGGATTTCTTGCATTTTAATAATTAATTTTACCAAAAGGGAAGGCTATTCTTTATTAATAAATCTGTATAATACTAAGTAAAGTTGCTACACTTATACTAATAATTATTGTTGGTTCCGATTTGTAAATTTTAATAATAGGATTATTTGAACGATTAGATTTCATGTAAACTAGGAATCGTACGCTAAAATATTTTGATCATTTACTCTTAAGATTGATTACTCTAATAATTATGATGTTTGATTTTAATTTATTTTTAACATTAACACTTGCATATACGATTTTGATTGAAATAAATAAAATCATCTTAGAAAAATCCAATGAGGAAAAATAATTTTAATACAATGTTACCTATGAAAATACAATGAAAGGTTCAGATTAATTGTGGAATTACAGGTTAAATTTAATTCCATAGTGTTTTATGATGATAAATTTATCAAATCTAAAAGTTACTTATAAAAATACATTTCTTTACACATACTTTAAATAGTGCTATGAAAATGATGATTAATTGAATGAAATTTTATTGCATAAATTAAAATTTACTTTAATATAAGACAAAATAGATGAAATTAAATAGTTACATTAAAAACCTCAAATCAATTAAAGATTAACAAAGAATTATAATTTATGGTAATATAAACGTGATTCAATTTCTCTTTAACAACCTCCTTAATAAAAGTTGGAATAATCAAAGGGAGGTGAATCTTTAGAATTCCCAAGTACTACATAAGGGTCAATTTATGATATTTTGACAAATCTGAAATTAAATAGTGAAACAGATGAAAAAAAGTCTGGTAGATATATTGAAATTTATACAGATTAGAGCTGGTAATCTATTAATTTACATTATAATTATTCTTTTTCAAGCAAAAAGTTATAGTTGTCAGGATAAATCATTTTTTCTGAATAGGAAGAGGAAGTATTGTTAACATTTATTGATATATCAAAGTAAAATGAATTATATGAATTAACATCGAATTCTGAATTTAAATCTAAAGTATTATATTTAAAATAATCTTTTAAGATTATAGAGTCTTTTTCTCACGAATTAAGAACTCCATTGAACAGTGCTCTTAATTTTCTAGGTTCTTGTCTTTACGATAAAAGGATTTAATAGATGATTAGAGAAGAATATGTTTAACCAGCTATAAATTCATTAAAATTACAATCATTTATCATTAGTGACATAATAGATTTATCATAAATTTCAACAAATAATTTTATACTCTCAATTAGAGAATTTTCTATCAGAGAAATCCTAAAAGAGATTTTTATGTTATTTAAGATCTAATTTGAAATGAAGCGAATAGATTTAAAGATTAACCTTCTTGAATGTTCAACAAATAGGTTTACATCTGATTATTAGAGACTCATTTAAATCTTAGTTAATCTATTATAAAATTCTTTAAAATTTTCATTAGGAGGGACTGTTCTGTTGTAAATATCTACAACTTAGAATCAAGGATTAAAGATCTGTGTATCTGATTAAGGCATAGGAATAGATAGCAATCATCTAAGTTAATTGTAATCACTATTATAAAATATTGAACAGTATAAAGACATTTAATTAAATAAGATATGGTAAGGTTTTGGTTTATTAATATCAGCTATCTTAGTTAATTAGCTAGCGCCTAAAGATAATAAATTATTATAAATTAATTCATCTGGTAAGGATTAAGGATCATAGGTTTGGTTTTATGTTGAAAATTAACATAAAACTGAGAGACATAGACAAAATACATTAAGATAAAGTTCATCAAAATTTTAAAGTTCTCATGATGATTAATTATTTAACATGGAAATCAATTATTCTTTATTTAAAGTAACAGATTTTCGTAACTAAACTTTTTCGAAGTAATTTAATTAAAGTTTCAAAAGAAATGAAACCATTAAAAATGATTTTAATTGTACCGATAGCTAATCGTTTGAATCCTTATAATTTAAATTGGGTTAGCTCTCGCCTCTTTCTCCTTCATTGATAACAGAAAAATTATTTAAGTTTGCAAAATAAGGTGATTAAGAAAATTATCAATATAATTTAAAAATGATAATTGAACCAGACATCAAAGAGGATTAAGAGTTTTTACAAATTGTAAGAAATTAGCAGAAGTGTACTTGTTAAAATCTGTTATCTGTTGATGATGAAATTTTTAATTAGAAATCAATATAAATTTTGTTGGCCAAATTAGGATTTGATGTAATATTAGTATATATTTAAATAATATCAATAAAGGCATTTAATGGAGCTGAGGCCATTAAGATTGTTGAATAAGCTAAACCTTGTGGTCCTAAATGCTAATTATTTACTATAATATTGATGGATTATCAAATGCCTATACTGGATGGATGTGCTACAACTGTAAAACTAGTTGAAATGATGAATAAAAAACTAATTCCAAAAATTCATATAATAGGATTAACAGCATTCACAAGTGCTTCTGATATCTCTAATTGCATTAAAGCAGGTATGAGTGATGTTTTATCAAAACCTCTAAATTTGAAGGAGCTAAAAGAAATTTTGACTTTAGTTTGATTATTTATCGAAATAATATTTATATAAATATATAGTGAATTTAAGCTTCTGATACAACAAAAATCAGGGTTTAGTATGAGAATCAAAAAAATTTATAATGTCCTAAACTTTCTTTGATTTTTTTTTGTAAATTTTTACCCTGTAATAATTGAAATTTTTATTCACCAAGATATGCTTCATTAATTTTTGTTTCAGGCCCAAATAATTAATATTAAAAGATAAAAACAATAATGTTACAAAACTCTTTGGACTCGCATTGTTAAAAGCCTTAAGAAAATTTACTAAATAATGCAAAAGGAATTGTGTAAAAATAAAATGCCATTTAAATTATGATTTTTTATATTTTGCTTTCAATAGTTGATGCTGCTTTGTTGATTCAATATTCAAATTATTTAGAATATATTATTCCAAAGTTGTGTATTAATATCTTAATGACCATTATTACAATATCATTTTAGAAAAAACTAACTCATGTGATAATAAATTTTTTATTGCTCGTAGTAAAATTAAATTCAATCCTATTTATTTTATTGATTGGATAAGATTATATATTAATAGTAGCTATGATTAGTGAATGTAATAATTATTCAGGAAATTTAAAAAACTTAGAATACTCTATTCAAAAAATTATAATAAATATCGGATGTTTAATAGTAATGATAATTAAATTTAAACCACTAGATATATTTATAATTGCCAGCATTTTATTCTAAGAAATATATTAATTAGGTTAAGTATTAAAATTACAAAAAAAATAAAATGTTGGTGGTGAATTATTTACATCACTTTAAAATAAAACCAATAGAGAAACATTAACAATCTGTTCTAAAGAAAATACATGGATGACTAGAATATCTACTCTTCCTATCTGCTTTGTTTTGATTTCAAAGAAAGATTTAAGATTAACTTATAAAAATTAAAATGTATACAAACATTTTTCAACAATATGTAAAACAGAAGAAGAATATGATGAATTACTTTTAAATAAATTAGATTTTTCGATCATTTCATGTATATAAATTTTATTTCAATTTAGAATATTTTGATGATTAAAAAAATATAATAACTGATCATTATATATAGAAGAATAGATTGAGAAATACTGTTCCTAACTCAAACTGTAATTAAGAAAAAAAAGATTCTTCTGATTAAGAAAGTAAAAGTTAATATGTTAAAGAAACAAACAAATTATATGAAATTTTAGAAAATTATAAAGTAAGGAAATTAAGTGAAACCATAAATTCGCTTAGTAATTCAATTGAATTATTTTGCCAGTATTTTTGGGAAGATAATAAATGTTCTACTTATAGTGGGTAAATCAACATAAATTCAGAAGATGATGAAATAATTTTAACTTTAATTGACATCTCTCAACAACATAAATATTATGATGAAATGATTAAAGATTAATTTAAAACTTCAGTAAATATTTTTATTTATTAAATAGATAGCCCAATCTTTCTCTCATGAATTAAGAACTCCCTTAAATAGTTCTTGTAATTTTTTATAGTATTGCTTAAATCATAAAGGGTTAGATGAAGAGTTAAAGAATAATTTTATTTAACCTGCATTCAATGCATTAAGATTATAATCCTACTTGGTTAATGATATCATTGATTTCAGTTCTCTATGTGCTGATAATCTAGAATTAGATATTAAAGAATTTCTTATTAAAGATTTGGTTGATGAAATTAATAAACTATTTAAATCTGTGATAGAGATGAAAAATCTAATATTTTATGTAGATTTGCTGGAAAACTAATTGAATAATCTTTGTACAGATTTTTCAAAATTAGTTTAAATTATTGTGAATCTTTTACAAAATTCAATAAAATTTTCAAATTCTGGATATATTCTTTTAAAACTAACTTCTTTTTCATCTAATTATTTAAAGGTTACCATTAAAGATGAAGGATTCGGAATAGAAGAAGATCGTTTAATTAAATTACATTAAATGCTTTTAGATATTGAATAAAAGTAAAATTATTCTTAATATTAATCTTGGCATGGATTTGGTTTACTTATATCTTCTATGTTATTGTCTAAACTTTGTCCTACTGATTATAAATCACTATTAATTAGATCTGGAGGAAAAGGATAAGGTACAAAAGTGACTTTCTATATCTAGAATCATAAATTATCTCATTAATCATCAAGTGTTCATTATAAAGATAAACCAATTAGATTTAATAGCAAACTTAGATAAAGTAATCTATCAGGTTCAAATCATCATTTATCATTAAATGGAACTCTTATCTAAATTAGTGATTTATTTGTTTCCAATAGAAAACTAAACACATAATATTTAAAGAAAGTAACTCTACAATCTGTAAAATCAAATGAAAATTCAATGTTTTCTGACAGTATAATTAATTTGGATTAAGATTTTTAAATATCTGAATTACGTCATTTATAACCATTCTTATTTACAGAAAATGTTTATGAAAAACCTATTATAAATAAATAAGACTTATCCCCAAAAAATAATAATCATTAAACAAAGATTGTTAGTTATAAATAACTCAAACTATAAGAAGAATAATAAAGTGAAGAAATGTTAAAATCAATTATGAGGAAAAAAAAATGTACATGTAGGAGAATATTATCAGTAGATGATGAAATATTCAATTAAAAATCAATTCAATTCTTATTAACGTAATAAGGATTTGAAGTTCTATTGGTATTTCTATATTAATACATAAGGCATTCAATGGTTAGGAGGCTATTAAAATAGCAAAAGAAACATAAAAATGTAATCTTAACTGTAGTCTATTTTTGGTAATTTTAATGGATTATCAAATGCCTATAATGAATGGATTATAAGCAACACAATAATTAAGATAAATGATGGATTAACATTAAATACCATAAATTCATATTATTGGATTAACTGCATTCAATAGTCGAAATGATATTCTAATGTGTTTAAACTCTGGAATGAGTGATGTATTGACTAAACCATTGATAATAAAAGAATTTTTTGAAATATTACAAATAATTTGATCTATATTAAATGTTTTTATAGTTATTTTTAATACTAAATCAATTATCATTCATTTCTTATGAGAAAAATCTTACTACAAAATTAGAATTTAGTTAATTTAGAAAAATTTACATTTTTTAATAAACTAAAGACATTTTGTTAATACAAATGCTGAAATAAAAATAATTAATAATGCTTTTAATATTATTTCTTAAAATAAACTTAGAGTAAATTTAAAGATTTTCAATAAGTCAAAAAATTATAAAGATTAGACTATAAAATTTTTAATCATCAGATTGAAAAAGAAATAAATGACTTAAATATTTAATTCATAATGTAATTGAGATAATTTATTAATTTTTAGCTTTTTAAATTCTGTTTCAAGTTAGCTTAAAATATATAAAGTAATTGAAGTTAGGAAAAATAATTTTGAATCCTTAATAATGTTTAGAATAAATTACATAATTTATAAGTACAAATAACATGAAAAAGTATTTAGAAATTAACAATTAAAGATTATTATGTAAGAAAGAATACGTTAATTAACTATATTAAAATTAATAATAATATAAAATTTATCATAATTGATGTATTAATATATATTTGTGTCTATTTAATTAAAAAATAAATTATGATTTTTAATAATAAAATATATATATATAGTCATTTTAAATTTAAACTAAGTTTGATTCCTTTGTAATCATACTCCGAAAAAACAGATATCACTTTAAGTGCTTCTTAAATATCAACCATAGTAATTTATATATTTTAAGAGTCAAGTTTAATTTCTAATAATGAGAATGTGATTACCTTGAATTTTACCCACTAATTTAACCATGTCTTGTATTTCTAATAACTAGGGAATACCAGAAAATTAGAGGGTTCTAGACAAAGGAACAATTTTGTACTTAATTTGACTACCTTAATAATATTCTTCTGAATGATTAGTGGGCTGCAAAACTTGATTATTAGGATTATGGAACAAGATTCTCAACTAAAATAATGGTATTAGATATTAACCTCATTTCCAAAAAAAACAACATTATTGAGTAATTCTTTTGCTATAATTGCATATTCTTTATTTACAAATTATAGAATAGATTAATGAATATTTTTTTTTAACAATAAGGCTTCTAAATGTCCAAATCTGTTAAAGAGATTGTATAGCATTCTTGATGTTACTCTTTCATCTAAATTAGAAACCTTTAAAAACTTGGATGGTTATTAATTTAGTAATTCTTAAATAATTAAATCGTTAGAATCCAATGAGGTAAACGAAATTTTGGCTACTTCTTATTCATAGTCATCATCTAATATTCTTTCTAATTATCTTAATTATGTCTCCATTCTAGAAAATAAAAAATAAGATAGTTACATAGCTTTGGTTGGTGATTCTTCTATAATTTTGGTTGTGGCATTTGATTAAATTATATTATCCTATAATTATTGGATGGATTGAGGTTTGATTAAAGGAGGAGATATCTAATTTGATATAGGTAGAGTTGTAGTTTTAAAAGTAGACTTCTATTCTGATTTTGTTTCTTCTTCATCAGAGTGATATTCAGAACCTCTTGTATGATCAACTACTTCCAGATCAAGTTATTTCAAGCGAGAATAATGAATTAATAATCTGGTATAAATATAACTGAAAGTGTTACCTTCCTCCTTAAGGAGTGAGGGATTTTCCTATCATTTAACGTCTTGCTGAAATAGCTTGTTTAACTTCATTGTATTCTACAAATGCTTTGTTAGTCTTTCCTCTTTCGAAAATTAATATTTTTTTGACTTCTCCATACTACTTAAATATCTCAAATAAAAAATCATTTGTTAATGGAAATGATTAAGGTAGGTAAGTTATGATCAATAACAAAATTTTACTAGGTGGGTCTCTGGAATTCATTTATAAAATTAAATCAATTTAATTTAAAATCCTGCAAAATTTGGATTTTTAAATTCCATTATTTAGTGTAATTATTAATAATAAGTTCTCCTTCCAAACGCATAATAATTTCAAATATCACATTTCAGAATATGAAAATCCCTGTAATTTTTCCTCTACTTTATTAATAAATGATTTTGTATCATTATTAAGATTCTCCTATATTCGTCTAAAAGCCTTTTGAGTCTAAATATCTTTGATTTATGTATAATTTATCTTATTCAATTATATAGTTTCTTTCATCTTTCTTGAATAGTAAAAAAGATTAAATGAATTAATGAATAATAAAAATAATCTAAAAATTATATAACGATGAATCTGTGTCATATCTTCCAAGCCATTTTCATTAATAACACAAAATGTTCATCATTGTCTACTGAAGCTGAAACTGCTGCATAATAATCACACCATTCCTAATATGTTAATTATCCATTTCTATCAACATCTCCAAAATTTACAAGAAATTCATCAAATACTTACTATTCTGTCATTTACCCATTTTTCACTTTTGGATGTAATCTAGTATTATAAACACCCCTAAATATAATTAAAAAAAAAATTACTTTAAATCATCCGCTGTTATGTATCCATCCCCTGTTTTATCAAATTTTCTAAAGGCCTGATCTACAATAGCTTTTCTTGTTGGATTCAATTATCCCTAAACTATTTAAATTTCTTACTCTTATGGCAACTAGGAATTCATCAAAATCTATGGTTCCACTTCTATCTCTATCCATTGCTGCAAATAATATCTAAAATTAGTTAAAATTATTACATCAACTTCATTCCAAGACAATTGAACCCCATTCTCACCAAGACCTACTTTCAATTCATTTTTGTCCAATTTTCTATTTCCATCATAAGAATCAAGACATCTGAAACAGACACCTAATTGTCTGATTGTTTTTGATCCTCTTGCTTATAAAGCATCACGAACTCGTTTCAGTACTAAATTTGTTTTACATTCATACAAATTTGAGATGCTTCTTATTATTGTCTATTATTCATTATATAAAAATTATAAAAATAATTAAACAGTTTCATGAAAAAAATATCCAAATATATATCAATAGTTTTTGAAAATCTCTGATTATATTTAATTTACCTCTTTAATTTAATTAGATTTTTAGCCTATATTCAAAATTTATCAAATGACCTTTAAGATGTATATTTTATTCCTCAATAAAAATTCAATACAAAATAAGATTCTTATTTTTTCTTTGTTTAAATATTTCTATATTTATTTTTTAATTCTTCTTTTGGTCTAAAATTTATAAAATTGGATCCAAAATAATTTATACAGTATTATCAAAGACTATTGTGCTCGAATCACTAAAATTAAAAAATAAACAAAACAGTAGAAGTTCTACAATTACTTTAGTAAATATGTAAAATAATTCAGGTATTATCAAAATCATTTAATTTAAAGTTAGTAGTTCAGAACAAGATATTATAATGAATCTAGATCATATTTATGGCAGATAAAATTAAAATAAACTACTTTTATTAATATATAGAATGAAATCAATTAAAAAAATAAAAAGAAAAAATTCTATATATTAATAAAATTGTAATTTGATTAAAAATTTGGATGAAAATGATGTTCATAATTTTGCCATATTTCTTGATTTTGATGTTTCACTGAAATAACTAAATTAAATTCGTAATAAATTGAATATAAGAGTTTAAGGATATTTTTCTCCAATTTATTAATTATGAAATCAATTTTAAGACAAGACTGATAATTTAAATCCCTAAAAAGATTGAAAATACCATTTTATTGTTTAATAATTATAATTTTTTGTATATAATGTTTTCAAATATATATTTATAATAAAATGAGGCTTATTGTATAGTAATATTATGGTTTTGGCTAAAAGAAGACCTTTAAGATAGAAATTAATGAAGAAGATACCTCAGATTAATTGATTTCAGTAATTGCTTCAAAAGTAGGTCGTTCTGCATAGGATTTAGTAATAAAATGCAAAAGAGATCAATATTCTGTAAAAATTGCATAATAAATAGATAAAAATAATAGAAGGTTGGCCTATTGAATTTTATGAATTATAAGAAAATTAGAATATTTTAGTTGAAATAAGGGAGAATGAAGTAGACACAAAATAAAAAGAACAAAAAAGATAAACAGAAAAATACTTGAATAAGTTATTCATAAATTAAAGAGAAAAACCTTAAAAGTTATCAGCAGTTTCTGAAACAAGCGAAAATTCAGATGACGAAGTTAATACTTCTAAATAAAAATCATCAAATACTAATGTTGAACCATTATAATCTGATTACGATGATAAAATATTTTAGACAGTGAAGAGTGGGAATTTATAAATGCTTCAATAACTGAGTTAAAAAATAAGTCCTTAATTATTAAATCAAGCATCTTTTGGTGGATGGAACCCAATTCATTTTGCAACATTCTTAGAATATAAATTAATAGTAGAGTTTCTAATTTCAAAAGATGTTGATATAAATAAAGTTACAGATGAAGGATGGACTCCATTATAAATAGCAGTGCATCGTCACAATATTGAGATTGTAAAAGTTATATTGAATCATCCCCAAGTTGATGTAAATATGACAACAGATAAGGGAATTGCCTTAAATTTAGCTTGTAAATCAAATCAAATAAGAATAATTGAGTTATTACTTTAAAAGAATGCAGATCCTAAATTATAAGATAAAACTGAGAGAACAGCTTACGATTATTGCAATCAATAAACCAAAATAGCAATAGAGTAAATGAAAAAAAGTAATCAAATGAAAGATTAATTAAAAAATGCTGAGGATTTTATTCCACCTAGACCACCTATAGCGAAAGGATTTATATATAAGACAGGTCAGATGCTGGTTACTTTGAATGAGAGATTTTTTGTGTTAAATCCAGATGAGGGTACATTCATAAGATTTAAGAGCATATCTGACTTTCCTTTAAAACCATTGTAACTTTAATAAAATTAATATGTTTAAGAGAGATCATTCCATTAAGAAGTGTTAGAAGTGTTTTGATGACATAAAAAGGATTTATATCTAAATCAGGATATCATTATTTTGAGTTACTTTATTCAACAAGGATAATTTTAGCTTGTAAACATGAACACATAGCTAAAAAATGGGTAGAATATATTTATAAAGCAACTGTATATTATCAATATATAGAAGAAAAGATTAAAGAGTATTTAATAATAATTATTAAAGAGGAACTTTTGATCCAAATTTAATTGAAAAAAATACTGAGGTTATTATATAAGATACAAATGCAAAGGCTCCATCATCTGATCCTCCTCCAAAATAATTATCACCTGAATAATCTATATCTTTACCAAGGGATGAAGCATCTATAATTTAAAAAAGAATATCAAATCCGGATCCTGTTAACAGATATAGTTAGAGTCCACCTAAAAATTAAGAAATTGAATAGTCAAAACCTAATATTTAATCTTAATAATAATTGTAGTCATCAATAATTGATAGTCAAAATGAATTACTTAAAGATTGTAAGGTTACATTTGAATCTTTTGAAATTATTAAAGAGTTAGGATCAGGAGCATTTGGAAAAGTCTTTTTAGCTAAACTCAAAGCAGATGGTAGTGTATATGCAATGAAAGCACTCAAAAAAAAAACTTTAATTTTAAAGAAATAAATAAAATATGCAATCACTGAAGCAAATGTTTTAAAAATGTGTAAACATCCATTTATTCTTGGGTTACATTTTGCATTCTAAGTTAAATTTTATAATTAATTTATAAGACTCCAAATTATTTATACTTAGTATTAGACTATTGTTAAGGAGGTGATTTATCTTATCATATAGCAAATTAAAGATATTTCTCTGAAGAAGCAACAAGATTTTATGCTGCAGAAATTATATTAGCTATAGAATATTTACACACTAAAGATATTATTTATAGAGATATGAAACCAGAAAATATATTATTGGATACCTAAGGCCATGTAAAATTAGCAGATTTCGGATTATCAAAAGAAGGTGTGACAGATTAAGATAAAGCAAAAAGTTTTTGTGGATCTCCTGCATATTTATCGCCTGATATTCTTAGTTAGAAAGGCGCTGGAAAACCTAGTGATATTTATGGTATAGGATGTGTTATGTATGAAATGTTAACTGGTGAATCTCCTTATTATAATGATGATATACAAATAATGTATAAGAATATATAAAGTGGAACATTAAAATGGTCTAAGAAAATATCACCCGAAGCGAAAAATTTACTTAGTGTATAATATTATCTTTTTATATATATTTAGAAAATGCTTGAGAGAGATCCAAATAAGAGGATAGGAACAAAATCAAAAGATGAAATTAAATAAGATCCTTTTTTTAAAGGAATTGACTGGGATAAAGTTTATAAAAGGTAATATAAGCCTCCTATTACTGATTTTTCTGAAATGCATGACGATGATGATCAATAAGATTTTG
Organism: Paramecium sexaurelia; assembly: GCA_000733375.1. Lineage (NCBI taxonomy): Eukaryota > Ciliophora > Oligohymenophorea > Peniculida > Parameciidae > Paramecium > Paramecium sexaurelia. Next base: position 140,476 of record JPFM01000064.1, read on the forward strand.
ATGGAGATGAATTAGGTTATAATGGAAAAGTTATTATTATAATTTATTATTTTAGGCTATCTTTCATGATTAGGATTATGAATAAGAAAATAATAAGACTAACAGGGTTAAAAACTTTAGTTTTGCCACTAATTCATCATGATAATTTATATAATGAATGATTATTATTATTGGTATAATATTAATTTTAATTTAATAATTGAACACGACATTAAATTATGCAAACACCAGAATAAATCAAAGTGGAATCAAAGACTTGGAAAACTATCTATCCTCCATATATCGATTCATCATTAACTACAGCATAAGGTATATATATATTATGGAGTATTTAGGTCGAAGATTAGGCAAAACAAAATGTATTCCTTATCCTTAATTGATGGAGATATCTTAATGTCTCAGTTAACTTGGACTTAGACATGTGATAGATGTATACAATTCATTTAATTAAGTAACATGCAGGATATCCTAAAGATATTTTTAAGTAAGGTAGAATAAAGGTACGTCTTTATGCAGATGATAAAAAGCCATATAATCCATAAGTTAAATGCAGTAAATATAATATAATTAAATTCAGAGCATACTTTATTATAAACTATTGCGAAAATGATTAAATCAATACCTAATAGAAAGGTTGAAGTCCCTCCCTATATTACTTAAATGGAATTAGAAAAGTAGAATAAGCCTCCTTAAAAAAAATAAACATCAAATAAAAAAAAACATAAAAATGGATGAGATTTCTATTCAAAATTAACATCAATTATATAATAAAGAAATTTATATAAATTTTAATTTTTTTTCGTTATATTTGAACAATAATTTAAAATAATGAAGAGTCAAAATCAAAAACAAAATAACAAACCTAATTTATGTAAAATTAAAATTCATAAAAGCATAGATTATTACAGATCTTTAACATTTAGAAGATATGGATAGATAAGATATTGAATAACAAAAAATTTTGAAATTGTAATTATCCAGAATTGAAAATTTGAAAAAAGAGTATTCTAAAAAGGATTAAGAAATTTATAAATTAGAATAAGAAGTTGAATAATTTAGAATATATTATGATAAATATGAGAATGTTAAAAAGCTACTTGAGTCAGCTTTGGAATAATTAGAAAAAATAGAAAACTAAAACAAAATACTTTAGAAAAAGTTAAGTGAATTTTAAGAATCATATGCAAAATTAGAATTAAAACATTAAACATTATTAGTTGATTTCAATAATGCTATTATGGAGAAAGAAGTAAATCAAATTTCCCAAAATAGTAATTTAAGATTAGAACTTAATGAACTCAAATCATAATATCATTAAAAGATATAGCATATGGAATCAGAAATATAAAAATATAAATAAATAATATAAGAAAAAGATACATAAAATAATAATTTAACAAATCAATTAAATACATATTCAAAATAAATTCTTTCATATAAATAATAAGCTAAAAATGTTGATCTTATATTGAAAAATCATATAGCTTCTACAAAATTACAAAATAACTCTTATCCTTAATCGATATGTGAGACAGAAGTTTATAAAGAAGATTAAAATTTAAAAATATTATGCTCTTAACTGACATAAGATTATGATGAAGCTGTTAAAAGAATATAATAATTTGAAAGATAATTAACAGAATACAGAACAGAGAATTTAGAATTAAAGAAATATATTCAATACTTAACAGATAAATGAATATATTTTAATTAGTTCTTTAAGCTTCTTATATAAAAAAAGTATATTTATCAATTATATAATTGTTTCATATATGATTCCCATTCTGCATTAGGAATTCCTTTTTTTATTATATCATCATATAAAGTGCTAATCATCATTTTATGTATTTAATTATTTTCTGAAACTTAACTTTTTATTTTTATTACTAAGTCATAAAATTCTCTCTTAGAAGTATTTGTTTAAGATTATTCTTAACCTAATTATTTTAGATAACATGCTTTAACAAGCTTTTTCAATTCTGGATCATCGTATTATTTTGAAAGTTATCTCATTCTTCTAAATGTTTCATTATTATCTTAATTATTTAGAATTTCTTATGCCAAATTTATTATAATTTAATATTCTTAATTGGTTTACAATATTTAAATTAATTTTTAAATTTTGTTATTTATTGCATTCATTGTAGAATTTGAAATTATTGTGCTTTCATCAGATTCAAATGAATTTATGCTTTATTATTAATGAAGTTTTATTGGTAAAGATTTTTATTTTTAAAAACCTTCATATATATTTGTTTATTATGATTCTGTTTGATTTTTTTATATCGACTATTAATCTGATAGTGTCTTAGAATATAATATTTCTTTTTTCTCATTTGATTTAATTGTCATCTACTCCATAAATTCTCCTAATAGTTTAATAATCATTTAAACTTCATTTGGAACTGTTTCGCTTTAATCAACCATCTTTAATAGTACTTGATATTCTTAATTGATCAATATTAAATCCTACTTAATAATTTTTCTTATAGAATTATCCTTACTAATTAGCATTTTAGAATACTTCTCTAAAGATAATATTACTTTTTTCTTTAGTAAAATAGCAGCTTTTATTAATTATTAATTGTTATCTAACTCTTTTATAGTCTCTTGAGAATGCAACATGATTAGTTGTTAATTTATTAAATCGTCAGTAAATTTTTCTTCTATAAGAGGAATAGCAGAAATATCCAATAACAAACTTTTTTCGTTAAATTGTATTCCAGATATGTCTAGGGAACTTTGCATAAGCAAAAAGGTAAAGAGAATTTTAAGAAATAATTTATTATTTAATATAATGAATATTAATAAAACGTATTATAGATAGACATACTATAGTAAAATTATGTACCTATTTCAATAAATTATTGATAGTTTATAAAATCATCTTATATTAACTTTTTAAAATTTAGATTTATTCTGCTCAAAATATTACATAATTAAACTTGTAATCATAGGTAGGTAAATATCTTTCATCTTCAAAATGTACTGATTTACAAAAGTGAGAAAATGATGTTCTTTTTACATGATGATGGTCTAAAAGAATTGATTTTGGTTGACTATCTTCAGAAAAAGATCTTTTTTTTGTTGAGTCAGACTTAAATTACGTACTTTTTGTATATTTGTATTGTGGATCATGTTAAAATGTAAGTTTGCAATGGGTTTTTTTTTATTTATTATGCTTTGTAGTATTAGTCAATTTTTCTAAAAATATTTTACGATTTTCTTTTGTATGTAACTGAGTTCGCTCTATAATTTAATAATTTTTCATTATTTAAAAAAAGCACTAATCATCATCTTCTTTTGATATTGGTATTATATAATTCATAACTACATTTTAATCCCGATAATCACAATTATGTTATGAAGATTTAGGATGACCAATATTGATTTAGGATTTTATTGCATCTTATAGACTTTCAGTTTGACTTTTAGATATACAATTGAATGAAGAACCCATTTCTGTATAAATTATTGATTTAATTAGAATTTTTATGAATTGTTTAAGATGATTAATGTATTGTCTAAAATCTTTAATAAAGATCTGATATTCTTATAAATATATATAATTTGTTAAATTTATTAGTTTTTGAAATCCAAAGCCAAAAAAATAATGGAATAACAAACATCAAAATTATTTGAAATACCAGATAAATAAATTTACTTTAATATTATATTAAAAATTATCTAGTATTTATTTTAAAATAGTATCAGTGAGAAGATTTATATAAGTTAATTTTTATAATTATTTGATCGAATGTCTAATAAAATTATTTTTTGATTAAGAATTAGATTGGTTTTTATTTTGGGAAATGTAAAGAAATATTATAATTCGCGTAATTTTAACTGCTAAATTTTTAATTTACCCATCTTAAATAAATAACTCTTTACATTTCAGTTTATTTTTCAAATTTTTAATGTTATTTTCCACAAACTAAATTTTTAATAAAACACTTATTTTTCCTTAATAACTTTTTATTTTTATTAAGTAACATTAAATTATGTATAGGATAATTATTGGATTACCTTAAAATGTTTAATAATTAATTTAATAAATTGAGATTTGTAGAAATACCTAAGTATATTATATATTAATTATTATAATAAAATATATGTTGACTAAATTGCTCACAAAGGCAAGACAAGCACGGTTTTGTGGTAAATATCGACGACTTAATATAATAGTTTATATCAAAAACTCTGTTAATTATCATGTGGCCAATAGCTAAGATCCAAATAATAAATTTGCTACACCATAGTTCAATTCAAGCATTCTTGATTTTGATAAAGATTAAGAGCATAATGTTTAAATGCATTACTACTAAGGTACTAACAACCATTTCAATTATTAGGCAAATTCATGCCTGATGAGTTGGATTGGACTGATGTTTGGGAAACTGCATATTAGAATTTTACATAACCAGAATATTTATATCACTTTTGGTTTTGCGGCGTGTTATATTGTTTCGAACCTGAATGGACAATTAATTATCCTTATGAAAAAGGTCCACTTTCACCACTTTTTAGAGGAGAGCATGCTTTAAGAAGATATCCAACAGGTGAAGAAAGGTAATTTTTTGTTTAAATTTGAAAAGATGTATCGCTTGCAAACTATGTTAAAGTGCTTGTCCAGCTAGAGCTATAACAATAGAAACAGAACCACGACCAGATAATTCAAGGTATAATCATAATTTTATTGTTTAATCAGACGTACTGTTCGTTATGATATTGATATGACTAAATGCATTTATTGTGGATTTTGTTAAGAGGCATGTCCTGTAGATGCAATAGTTGAGGTATTATTAATAATTGATTTTAGGGACCTAATTATGAATATACAACTTATCAACACGAGGATTTATTTTACGATAAGTTTAAACTACTTGAAAATGGAGACAAATGGGAACCATAAATTGCTAGAAACATTGAATATTTAATAACAAGAAAATATTGATTTATTATTAATAAATAAATATAAAATATTGTATAAGATCAATTTTAAAATTTCTTACATTTAAATTAAATTTTATATATGTACATTAATAAATCCAATTAATTATCTAGGTTGTTTTACCTAAATTTTAGTTTGATATTAATCAATAATTATTAATTTAATGACTCTGATCAAATTAAATACAATTTGGAAAATAATAATCCAATTCAACTTTAGTGAATCACTTTAATAATAATAAATTAAATAGCTGATAATAATTCATTGTCATTTTATTTATTTTTTATATTTTTGAAATAATGTAAATTCAAAAGACCAGTTTCTCAACTCATTTATATCATATATCTCCCCCATTCTTGTTAACAAATAGAATAAAATCAGAAGGATAGAAATTTCTAACTGAGTTGGATTTGAATGCTCAACGTTCAATTTAAAAAAGGATGCAGATAAGTGAAGTATAAACCACTTAAACTAATCATAAATTGATTCCAAGTAAAAAGTTATTTAAAAACTTAGAATAAAAAAAAATATTTAAGTAAGAAAGAAGACGGCTAGAACTAAATAACCATCGTTACCGTATCTCAAGCTTGCTAATAAATTATATTATGATAAATGGTATATCCCTTATGACCAAAGATATATCCCGAAAGTTAATTTAGCATAATAATAATATGAAGGTAAATGTTAGAAAATTAAAAGTCTTTAGATCCAAATTAATTTTACAAAAACATGCATGTAGGAGCAGCATAATATAATCCTTTTGATAAGGAGATACCAAAAGATCTTGAAAGAAATATCGAATAAAAACATAGATCAGACTTATTAAAAGATATATTGAAAGGACAGAAAATTATTTATGAATTTAAAAAGTATATCAAATCCCTATATGAAGATCTTTGGAGTAAAATCAATAACGTATTCCATAATTTATAAGAGAAGTAATAGAAGATAAGAAGCATTCCATCTAAAAGTAATAATGATGATTTAATTTATCAATTTAAAATTTCGAATCCAAGTAAATATCTTTAATGTTATCCAAATTTATTATAATTAATTATTGTTGATGCTTCCATATTTATTAGATCAAACTTAAGTAATTTAAAAATGAAAATATTTTTGAAAAAGGTCTTTCTTAATAAAACTCTCATTCTAAATTATATTTTATGATTTTTTTATTATTAATTATGTAATAGGATAATAATAGATATTATTTTTATTGAATAGATTTATATATTAAAATTGGTTCAAATATATTATATTTGTAATACGATTTGATTCTTTTAGCTATAAATTATTTGTACAAAAAATATTGATTATAATTAAAGTAAAAAATATTAAAAGGTGGTTGAATATTATAACTATTTAAACTTAAAAGAAATTTATTTAAATAAAAGTATAATAATAAATTTGAAAAATGTAAATTTATTACATAAATATATAAAATTATAATATTAAAAGTAAGAATTGATTGAAATTAAATTCATTATTAATTTTATCATAAAATTTGTGTAAAAATGTCGGCAAAAGGTAAAAATAAAGCAAAGGCGTTTGCAACATTACCTAATGCTGTGCCAACATCTTCTACAAAAATTCATGAAGGAGCTCTAGATAATTCGAATTATGTGTTAGCTAAAATGAAAAATGGGAAATGGGAAAAAGCAAAGATTATTGAATGTAGATTATCGAAAGGTATTTAAGATCTAAATTAAATTAGATTATGATCCAAAATAAAAGAAGGTAGATTCATCTTATGATTACTACGTGCATTATGAATTTTATAATCGAAGAATGGATGAATGGATTTGCAGAGAACGTATTTAGTTGACCGAGGAACCAATAATTGAAGATACACAACCTAAGAAAAGACCAAGGCCAAGTGATAAAAGAGAAGTTACAGCTGAAAATGATGAACATGAAGGAATGGATCATTAGAGTCTTATCACTCATGAAATGCATACTAAATTTAAAACTATTGAGAAAATAGAATTCGGATAATTTAGTTGTGATACTTGGTATTATTCTCCTTTTCCCTCGGGATATCATAATATCGATTGTCTTTTTATATGCGAATTTTGCTTATCCTTTTATATAAGGAAGTCTGAATTATAAAGACATTAACTGAAATGTCTTTTATGTAAACTGGGTCATCCTCCTGGTGATGAAATGTATAGAGACACAGAAAGAAGACTTTCTATGTTTGAAATTGATGGTCATAAAAATCCTACTTATTGTGAAAATCTCTGTTATATAGCTAAATTGTTTTTGGATCATAAAAATCTTTATTATGATGTAGAACCTTTTCTATTCTTTGTTCTAACTGAATACAATGAAACAGGATTTCACATAGTTGGATACTTTAGTAAAGAAAAGGAATCATCTTAAGGATGGAACTTAAGTTGTATACTCACATTCCCATTTCATTAAAGAAAAGGTTATGGTAAATTCCTCATTTCCATGAGTTATCAATTATCATTAATAGAAGGAAAATATGGAACTCCTGAGAGACCACTCTCTGATTTGGGTAGAGAAAGTTATCTCTCTTGGTGGACTTAATCAATAATTGATTATTTGAAAAAAATAAAGATGGCGAAATCACTATTGCAGGATTAACTAAAGAAACTGGAATAAAAGATACAGATGCTTGGTGGACTTTAGAATAAAAACATTTAATTAAATATCAATAATCATAGCCGCTTATTTGCATGGATATGGCATATTTAGATCTTATTTATTCTAAAGCAGGTAGACCCGGACTTCCTGTTAAAAGAGATTGTATACATTGGGTTCCATACAAAAGACCTAAAGGATAAGATAAAAATTGAATTTCAATTTTTAATCACTTACATTAATTATATTTTTAATTTTCTCCTTAATATTTATAATTATTATTTTATATTTGAATGGCATCAACTAATTAAACATAAAAAGATGTACGCTAATTAAAATTATTTAATAGAGATACAAAGGTGAATTTTAGCCTCTAAATAAAGTGAGACACGGATTTGGAACGTATATATATGAAAATTCTTTTTTCACTTATGAAGGATAATGGGTAAATGGTGTTAAGTAGGGATAAGGAATTTTAAAGATGAAAGATGGAAGTTATTATTAAGGAAATTTCGAAAATGGGGAAATTGAAGGTCATGGAGAATTTCACTATGCAAACGGATCTATGTATGTTGGGGAGTTTCATTAAGGGGAGAAGAATGGAAAAGGGGTTTTTTCATCAGCAACAATGACTTATGAAGGATAATGGTATTTAAACTGTATGTAAGGAGATGGAATTTTATAAACACCTACCTATAGAATTGAAGGAACTTTTCTTTAACATAAACCTCATGGACATTGCAATTATTATTCAGATGAATATAATTATATAGGTGAATTTGATAAAGGTAAAAGATCTGGAAAAGGAAAATATGAAAGTTAATATGAAGATTATGAAGGAGAATTTTTAGATGATAAAAAACATGGATAAGGAATTTTAGTCAAAAAAGGTGAAAATCCATATTATTATGCTGGAGAATTTTTTTAAGACAACCCTACATGTATAAAGTTTATTATATATGTATATTAGTACAAGCAAATAAACTTAATTTTAAATTAGATCCACAACCAGAAGAACCAATAGATCCAAAAGCTAAAAAAGGAGAACCTGTTATTGATTTAACATAAGTTTTGGTACATGAATTAAAATCAGGAAAAACAAATAATTTTGAACTCTATTTAGTTTATTAAGGTCCTGATATTGAAGATCCTGTTTAACCTACCTAATAAGAAATTGATGAAATGGTTAAAAATTGGTAAAAAGAAGCCAAAAAATAAAAGAATCCACCGCCTATGCCTGATTTTGGAGCAAAGAGAATGATACCTGCTCCTCCAATTCAAATTAAATAGGAATCAGGTAGAATTTTAGAATTAAAAATGAGTAATTTATTTATTTTTATTTAAAGTCTAAAAAACTGAGTAAGGAGAAAAACTTTTTAGAATTGATTATAGAGAAAAATTAACTGCTAGAAGAGAAGAAGTAGCACGTCTAAAAGCTGAAATTGAAGCTTAAAAATAATTAGAAGAATAACAAGCTCAATAACCTGTTAAAAAGAAAGATGCTAAGAAATAAGCGAAAAAACAACCTGAACCAGATTAAATAGATTTATCTGTAAAATTATATGTTGAAGGCGATTATGAGCCATTAATCGTTGAAACCAAAGAAGGAATGGTAAGAATAGAAAATTTAGAATATCCTGAAGATTTCCCTCAAGGAAAATATTATTATGGTATCTATTTTCCTTAATGATAGTCATTTCTAATAAATCAACAAATTCAATTGGAGACTTTGCACCAATAGAAATTGAAGTGATCATTAATCCAGAAGGAGGTCTTAAATAACAACCAAAAAAAAAATGATTATATCATAAATTATTTTAAAAAATATATCTCATTAATTAATTATTTGGAATTATTCATAAAATTGTCTTAATTATTTTGAAGACATAATTTTAAAATCTGCATTCTTTAAAAATCTATTAATATTTGTAATAAGACATAATAAATTAGGAGAATATAAAGAGTTAAAATTAATAAAAAACCGCAAAAAATGTGAAAGATTATATCATTTATTTCATTACTTTTATCTCTTAAAAAATAATTTTTTGATTTACTTGAATTAATTAATGAATTCTGGATAGTTCGCTTTAAGGTACTATAACTGGCTTTAATTTTTTATCCTAATTTGTGATAAAAAAAAGGATATACTTTTTGATTCATTACACTTGAAAATTAAAAATGTTATACTAAAGCTTAACGACCTTGAATTCTGGCATATCTCAATTCACATATCTAAAATAAAAATTGTAATTTATATAGGATTACTTTTTCACTATTGAAGTGTGGCCAACCATAATCATGAAAGTCTTTATAAAATTATACTATATATAGTGGATGGATAAAATTTATGAAAGCATAACCCATATTACATTTATTCTAAATTTAATTTATTTTTATTTAAAATACCTTGAAATCTATAGGGAGATACAGGAAATCATATGATTCATGATGTTTTAGATCAATTAAATCTTGCAACATTTAGACTGTGTATTTATTGGGTATGTTCTTAATCATAATAGTAGTTCTTTCATCGGAATAATTAATGACATCTTCAAGTTTGACAACGAAATAATGAGATTCTTCTTCGGAGATGGTTTTTCTTTTTCTCCTTTCTGTTTCTGAACCACTCGTCAATAAGGATTGACGAGATGAGCCTAATTATAAACAAGGTTCATTAGAAATCTCAGTAGAAAGATTGGAGCTCACTTTCTAATCAAAAGATTTGTTGTTGAAGACTTGAGAAATCTATTCCATTATTTGATCTTGATCAGAAGCCAAACTATTTTCTTTCTTATATAGTATGACTTTAGGTTCTATAGAGTTTTGACTTATATATTTTATTTACCTGCAAACATTTTAATAGCTCTATCAATTGTATCGCTATTTGACTTACTTTCTTAACTCTCTTTACTTTCATTTGACATATTGTTTGTAACTCTCTCTATTTCATCAAATAATTCTTGTGAACTATGGTCTTTTTATTTTGATAAGATTTCATTCAAATCTCTATGATTTCTTATACATTACAAGATCTGTTCCTAATTTAAACGAATCTGCTTGTCCATTAAAATATTAATTTTTATTTTTTTTAGTATACTTTCATATAACAGTCCTCAAATGGTAATGCTGTAATAAGATTTTTGAGTTATCCACCAAACAGAGCGTTGGTACTTCTAATGTATAATCGAAACGATAGAAAATGACTAAAAGTTATTTTAAAGCAGATCTATCATAATCAGACATGATAATCTTAACAGAGTCTGAATTATAGAGAATAAAGGTTTATTTTAATAAAATGAAAATAGAATCTATCAGTTATAACAACAAAGGAGGAGTAATTGTAATAAAAAAGATTATTGGAAGAATAGAAAGAGAGGTAATTGGCAGAAGCTTAAGCTAAAAAACAAAGAATGTTATAAATTGAAGAGGAAAAGAAAAAATCAGTTCCATTAAGTTAATAAGAGCAAGAGGATAAATTTGCAAAAGATTCATTAATTTCTAGAGTTATATACAATTTATATATAATATTAGGCATAGGAGATAATAAATGAACAGATTGATGATGTAAAAGAAATGAATAAGATGGTTATGTACGCTAAATGCGTTACAATTAGAGACAAATAATTGTAAGAAAAAAAAGAGTTACACGATTAATATAAAATGTAAGAAAAACGAAAAGATTTGATGATGGAAATAGAGAGACTCAGAGCAATAAAATATCATGAAGAGAAAGATTAAAAATAAAAATAATAATTAAAGCACGGACATGAAATAATAATTGAATAAATTAAAGAAAGAGAATTGATAAGACTTAAAGAAAAAGAAGAATAAGAAAGAGAAGGATAGATTATGCTTAAATAAATCAAATAATTATAATAAGAAGAAGTACAAAAAGCTTAGCAAAGAAAGATGCACTAATCTAAGATTTAAGATGAAATTCTTGAAACAAATCATAGAGCAATTTTGGTTAAAGAGAAAAGAATTCAAGAAGAAAAGGATGAAGAAGAAAAAATCCTATAATATAATTTATAAAAAGCTTAAAAAGAAGCAGAATTATTAGAAGAACAGAGAAGAATTAAAGAAGAAAAGGAAAGAGAGGTCCAAAGATTAAGAGAAATGCAAGAAAAAGCTCAAGATAGAGCAGCTGAGTTAGATTTGTTGAGAGCTAAAAGAGCTATGGAATAAAATGAAAGATAAGCAAGAGAAAAAGAAAGAAGAGAATAAGAATAAAAAATGAAATTAAATTACGAAGTTATGGAAGCAAGAAAATTACAGTAAAAGGAGAAATAAGAGAGATATCAAGAATAAGTATATTTTTATTAATATCAAAGGCTAAATTAGAGAGAGATGAATTTTAAAGAGTCATCTAGAAGTAAAAATAAGAAAGAGAAAATGAGATAAAAATAATATAGGATAAAGAGGCATTAAGAAAAAAACATGCAGAAGAACTTAGAAAATAAATTATTTAAAATGAAGAAAAAAGAAAGCAAGAAGAGAGGGATAAGTAATTCTATTATTTTATTCTAAGACTTGAAGAAGGGAAGAAAATAAAAGATAAATTGAATATGGAAAAAAGGCTATTGGAGAGTATTAAGGACATAAAACTAAAAGATCTTAACGAAAAAGCTATTCCAGACAAATATAAAGCAGAATTAGCTAAAAAGAAAATAATCATTAATATTTGAACAAAAAGATTGCTATATTTTTTATAAATAGTAAATTATTCTTATTATAAATTTAATTACCCAAATTAGAAGAAATATCAAATGAACAAAAAAAATCCAACAATTAAACTTGGAGGAGAAACTTATGAAAGTATTAAAAAATAAATTTTTATAGATGCATGGGTTTTAATATATGATATTGATGGAATAAAAGTTATACAAAATGCTTCTTAGTTTAGATTTTACAAGCAATTATAAGTTAATGAATTTGAAATTCTAACCTTTCTTTTGAATACTGCTATGAGTAATAGTGACTCATTTTCCTATTTTTCATTTTAAGGGGAATTGAACCAATCTGAAAAATTAAACAAATTCATAATATTAAATAACGAAACAACATACTTATATAATTTATTTAAGAGATAGAATGTAGAAGTTCAACAAAAATTTTTTTTGGAATGTTAACTTAATAGTTTTAAACCAATTTTTGAAATGATAGATATTTTATAGAAGACATGTAAGGCTATAAACAAAATAGATTACTTACTGACAATTTATAAGAACTTAATTGCGAAAATCAAAATAGATTAAAATAACAAACTTTTCAATTAGCTTATAGATGAGTTTATCAAGAAAATTTAAGAAATTGATTGAATAAATAATTTCTCAAAAATTATAAAAAAAAAAAAGTACTTTTTTCAACAAAAGAAGTCTTTTGGAAATTATTTAATGCTCAATCTTGCTACTTTAGCTTTTGTTGGCATAAATTATCTCTAAGTTCGAGTTTGTTCAAAGTGATGTTTTAATTCTATGGTAGAAAGTAATAGCAAATCTAGGAGATTTTAGTTTTCAAAAATTTAATTCTTATTTAATTTCTAAACAGTTCCCCTAATTGAATTTAAATGATCATCTCTATCACATTCTTCAGTCTTCACTCTTCTAACTGCTGAATTTTTTTATAATTTTAACATTATTTCTTATGATTCCTGTAATTCAACAGTATTTTTTGGATTTTAGGCTTAATTTTATAAAATTGTTTCTGTTTTTTATCTTCTTGAAATACCTTAAGAATTATTGACAATCTCTTAAAGTCTTCCTTTTTGTTTTACATTTTAAGAATGAAATGAACTATATTTAAGCTAAACTTTCTCCCTACTTGGACTTTAAGATGATGCTTATCTTTACTGAATAACTTTTGGATTGCTTTTAATTCTGTAGGATGGAGAATCCTTTTATTTTTTAATTTTTTTTTCAGGAGATATATCCTTTTATAAGTATTAAGCAACAGAAGGCAACACATTAGTTCTCTAAGATTGTCTTTAAATTCTTGAGGTATGTATATAGAAAGGCTATTTGGCGAACATGTTTATTACAAATTTAATATATATAGATATAAAAATAATCTGCTGGAAACAATTATGATAAGATCATTATCGATTATTCATTGATCTAGATCAATGTTCACGCAAATTCCATTTAAACTTAATAAATGTTTCTAACAAATATTGTTTATTCTTACTGTTTCTTCTTCAAATTAAATGCTAACAAGCTATTCAATAAAACTTTAAATTGGGTTAATCACTAAACTATTCAAAATCTAATCACTCTTATCCATTTTTTCTAAAAATTCTGATCCTAAATATATCGAATCTACAATTCTAATTCTATTTTTACCAGCAAATGAGTTGTAAATAATATCAATTATTAAACAAATTTTATTAGTAACACTTTTAAAACTAAGATTTTAAGGAAATATCATTCCATTATATATCATTTACATATCATTTAATAGTTTTAATCGAACATCTGGAAGCCCTTGTTAAATTAAAGCTTTCATTTCTTCTTTTTAATTTAGTTTTACTAAATTTGCATCTCTTAACATTTTACAATAATCCCCAATAGCATTTATTTTATCTTGATTATTTCTAATTTCAAGTGATTAAGCTCTAATTTTAATTTACTTATACTAATAAGCATTCCAAAAATAATAATTTTCTTCAAGAATAAATCCACATCTATTTTCCCTCTAGATATTAATATATCAACATTCTTTGAAATAGACACTGCATCCTCAAAATATTTATCATGTATTAACACTTCTCTTATTTAACTCAAGGTTTATTTTCTTTATTTAATTTTTTAGCTTATTTCATCTAAATTGTTTTATTAATACATTTTATGAATAATAATAATTCTTAAATAATTACATTATTGATCTAGTAATAATCTAATTCATATGTAATTAATATTAATAATTATTAAACTTTTATGAATAAGTTCAAGATTTATAATTTATCACTTATATAAAATAAAAAGATTAAATTAATGGCTTTAAAATCCGTGCTTTAATTCAATCTTATGAACATAAAATAAGAAAATAATCTTGGGTATCTATTTAAATTAAAAAAAGAAGGGATCATAAAATTAATATTAACATTTGCTTAATTTTTAAATTAAAAAAAATTGAGAAAATATTAGCTTAAAATCTATAACTTTATCAATTAAATTTTAGTCAAGATCATTTGAAAAAAATGTTCTAAGATTTCGATTATTATTGGAAAGTGATATAGGTATTAATTTTGTGAGAATATTTCTTACTTTTGTTAAATTTAAATTTAACAATTTAAACAGATTTATTTTTATTCTTAAAACAAATTTAAAAAGAATAAGCAAACCAAAATTTTATATTCAATCTATGCTTCCTTTCCTAGTTTACAGTATATTTTTAACCAAAGGGATTACTATATTCGGAGTCTCATGAATTGTTTGAGTTATGGCTGCATCTTTAATTTTATCAGCATAAATTTTTTCTGCTAAATATCTATGAGAGTAAAATAAATTTAAATTACACATGTAAACAACTTGTTCTAAGTTACTATTTAGATGGCTTTTTATTATGATATTCTAATAAATTCAAATAAACTTATTTTTAAACATTTCTTAACATATATTATCTCAATTAGATATCTCTTAATAAATTTAATAATTAGATTACCTCAGTATCTAATGAACATTAGAAATGAATGGTTCAACTTAAGAATTTT
Source organism: Paramecium sexaurelia (assembly GCA_000733375.1). Classification (NCBI taxonomy): domain Eukaryota; phylum Ciliophora; class Oligohymenophorea; order Peniculida; family Parameciidae; genus Paramecium; species Paramecium sexaurelia. The sequence goes on from JPFM01000064.1 coordinate 155,742, forward strand.
ATAAATTTTTTGTTTAATTTCTCATTGGTTTGACTAATTTCTCTGCCTAGTTTTTGTTGAAGGAAATTATTTCTGATACATTTTAATCAAGACTTTATGGCATTTTGAAATTTATTTATCCAGCTTCTTTATAAAAATAGTTAACAATTTTTACTTCTTCGCGCTTTTGCATTCTTTATAAATTTAGCAGTTCTATTTCTTTAGGCCTTACCCTGACAATCTATATAATGATTAACAAAGAATACATTTGTTAATAGCTTAAATGAGATTAAAAAAGCTTGAGATAAACTCGATATGTTCTGAATCGCTTTCATAATCAGAGCTCATATAAAATAAATTAATTTAATTAAATAGTTCGCATCATTGTGTATTGATATCTTACAATTACTTTTTACTTCTAAACTATTTTGATTTTTATGACTTACTTGTATTGTGTCAATATTGTTATATATTATTTTTAAGCACAGAATTATTTGTGAATATTATAAATTCTAATAGTAATAAAATCTACCGAATTAACCGAAGTAAAAAATTCTATTTTTTATAATATTTTATAAATTTCTTATTATAACAGTTCCAAAGAAATGTTACTATTTAATTAAATAATCTAACTCTTCATTGGAACTTTAATATATAAAATTTTATCATATCATTTTTTTTGACTCATTATAATAATGTAAGATTTTTCTACATATTATAAAATATTAAGATTGAATTGTGTAAATATATTATCAAAATTATGATGAGAAAAATGTTAGAGTAAAAGTAATAAAGCATAATTTATAAGATAATTTATGTAAATCACATACAATAAAATTTTTATGATTATTTTTTTAAAATTACGTTTTTGAAAATGAAATTTATTATTCATACAACTTAATAGTGCGCTTACGGAATTGAAAATAAATGGAGTAAGGCTGCACCAATCATCTATATATTAATTGGAATATTTCTAACTTCAGTAAATTCCCTACTTGCAAAATCAATTAGAATGAATTCAAATTAAATTGTATATGCTGGAGGATTTGTTATTTGTTTATTGGGTTAATAAATTGCAAATAATTCTAAAATTGATCTTTATGGATTTCCAAGAGATATTTATTCAAAGTTATTTTAAAGAAGCATTATTGGATGTTTTGGAACCCTCTTATTTTACACTGGCCTTAGATTAGTAAACATTGCTGAAGCTTAAGTACTTTTATAAACATCACCATTTTGGACATCATTAATAATTATTTATTATCTAAAAACTGAAACTTTTACTTGGAATTTATTTGCTAATTTGATGATATGCTTTTTAGGAATAATTTTAATAACATAACCTCCTTTTTTAAAATAAATTCTTGGTTAAAGTGTTAATTCTGTAACAAATTCTGAAACACAACTTTTAGGGTGTATTCTTTTAATATGTTCTGCTTTTTTCTTTTCTTTGGTTTAGATTTTAATTAAAAATTTATCAAATAAAGTATGCATACCCATTTCATTTAGGTAAATCAATTAGTAATAACATAATATTTTGGAATGACATGTTTGATAATTTCTTCAATAGTTTGTATAATCAACCCTAATCTAATATGGAGAGTTCCTTCTTTAATTGAAGCTATTTTATTATTATTAGTTGGGTTAATTGCTTATATCTAATAACTGTTTTTGAATAGAGCATATATGAAAGGAGATCTAACTGTTATGTCTATGTTGGGTTAAACATAAATTTTATATGGATATATGTTTGATATCATAAGAGGAGCAAACATCTCTTATTTAAGTGTTCTTGGATCATTTTTGATAGTAGGAGCGTTATTAAAAGTTATTATAGATAAAAAAAAACAGAGAGAATAATCTCAATAACGAGGATAAAATTGAAAATATGAAAATTTTGATATTTATATTTGAATCATATTAAGTTAAATATTAAAATCGATGCTAATCATTTTGTGTTATATAAATTAAAGATAATTAAAATTAATAAATTTTTTATAGATAACATGTAAAAATTCACTAATTTACAATATATGTTTTAATTTCTAGAGGTAGGAGTACTAAAGAAGTATCTTTTTATTCTTAAGGGATTCCATTCAAATATGTAAGTTATAAGGTTATATTTTCAATGGACAGAATATCTTCAATCAATGTTGTGTTTATTTCTATCATATTTTCGTCCAATTAAAAATTATCAAATACTTCTAGAAGATTTTCAGCATAAAGTAGAATTTAATCAAAATTAGTTCTATGGAATTGCAATCTTAATTAACTTGAGTGATTGATTTATTTATATTAAAATGATGAGAATTCATTACTTACACGAATGAAATCGTTGGTAAATAGAAATTCATTCCATTTACATCTAAGACATTATGGATTAAATTATAAGAAATGTCTAAAAAAATGATTATTGCGTTTTGCACAAACTTCACCAAAACCATCATCTCCTGCTAAATGTTCTATAATAATTTCCATAGTTTAAGAATTCAAGTTGAAAACACCTTAAGATCTATCTGTTATAAGTGAAGCAATGTAATCATTTGATTTTAATAAGGCATATGAGGTGATTGGGTAAACATTGCAGTTTATTTAATCGTTTTCTTAACATATTGGTTCATAATCTTCTCTTTTGAATCGTTCTCTTTAAATTGGATAGAATCCATTTGAATCAGTATAAAATACGGATTCTTGAGTAATATTTTAAAATGTAATCATCATAGAATAATCACCCATAGTTAAGGTATTTGCATACATAGAAGTCCTCAATTCAATTCCATCTTATGTAAAGAGAAGACTAAGAGTATAGATTTTACCACATTAAAGGATTACTTCTTAGAAAAGACTATTCAATTTCAATGTATACATCTTTTCAAATTCACATATAAGACCTCCATTATTAAAATCACTCATAAGTACTGACTTTCCAGGAGATTTTATGGTTTATTTTTCAGATTGAGATTTTGAATTTGGATAGTAATTGTATTTAATTGAAAATGAGTGATTTAGATGTGTGAATATGAATTCATAATCAATGCCTTATCTTTATATTTCTAAAGTTACTTCTTAAATAATTTCGATCCAACTTATAGTTTCAATAGGTTCACCTAGAGAAAATTGTTTTTCTAATAATTTAATTTATTCACTTAAATCTAAATGCAATTTAAATTCATTAACAGGAGCACAATCTATCTAACAATCAAAATTCAATACAAATTATTATTCATAATATCCATTAAGAAATGTTTAGAATGTCAAAACATATGACTCATTATTAATTTTAACTTCTTACTCAGGTATTAAGATTAAATCCTGTGTTAAGATTTAAACATTTCTAGATGGAATTTCTAACTCTATAATTTTCTTTTAACCATGTTAAGGATTATAAATCAAAATAATTGCTGATTTCAATCTTCTATTTTTTATGAAATACTCTAAAACACATTTAGAATTCTATGAGCAATCTAAAATGATTCTCTTTGTTTATTTATAGGTATGTTTTAATTAACCTATCAATTCAAATTTTTTATTTGAATTATTGTTAACTTTTTATTTTAAATCTTCCAATTATGATTCAATTTATTGTTACATATCATCTAAAACTTAATATCTGGCTGTAGCTGAGATTCCATTATGATGTTATGATAATGCAATAAGTTCTGTTAATTTTTATAATGACACTGAAAACAATTTATGTTATATTGTGTACAAATTAATTGCCTAAAGTTGATATGAAACTGATCTAAGAAATTTTTTGAATAATGGATGCGTTATATACATAGCATTGAAATACACTCCATCTTCAAAATGAGGAAGAAAATCATAATATTTATGTGAAATCTATGATATAGATTAGGAAGACTTCAAATCATTAAAAAATTAGCTAGGAGTAGACCATAATATTTTTAATTAACGACATTGAAATAATTCATAAAAATCTATAATAAGATTTTAAGATTCTAAATTGGTTTCATTAATATATTAGAATGTATCACCACTATAATGGAATAATATGTTACCTAAACCTCCTTATTTTTAGTAATATATTAATTATTCAAATTCCTTAAGTTAATTGTAGAGTTGAATACATTAAGTATTATCATTAAGTTTAGATTGGTTTACATGAATTTGAGAATGTCTTTTGAATCTTAAATGAGTTAAAATTTAATAATCATAAGGCTTAATATGTTGTATAAATTCTAATCTCCCTTTTTTCACTCTTTATATAATATCATTAACATCTACTCTTTCTATTATTTATTATTTCATATTAAATAGATAATTTAAAGCACTCTATGTATATGAATGTCCAAAAGAATCAATATTCCAAGCTGTCTATATAGTTTAATTGAATGTATGAAAAACCCATTAATGCCCAATTTACAATTGTAATATGATATCCTGATAGTTTGAACTTGCTTGATCATTTTATACCCAACCTCCATTTACAATTTCTATTCTACCCTTTTGAATTAAATCTTTAATAATATTTTGCTAAGTCTCATTTTAATTTTCATAAAACTCTCTTAAGTAGCATATCTCTCCTACAACATATGTAAATTCTGGCTATTTTGACATGTACTCTATGATTTATTCATAAAGACAATTAACACAAATAGTCTTAGAATACTTCTCACTATACACTCCTTTTTGATATTGATGAAACGTGAAGGACTAAAAAGGTTCCAAATGTGAGTGAATAGTAAAATGTAGTCTAGCATCAATAGGATGTTACATTGTTTCACAGAGTTCGGAAACATTGCATTTTTGGACCAACTCACAAATATTGATTTCGATTAAGAAAATAAATAACAGGAGCATGATTTATATTAAAATATATCATTTTTTTTTTTATTTTCTTTTTCTCACTTTGATTTGCTTTACTAGTACATTAGTTGATATACAAGTTATAGATCAAGATAATATTGTAAAAGAGGTCATTTACAATCCTAAAGTTTGTATTAACTCTTCATTATTCTCTATATAACCTTTTATTATCTATTCTTATCGTTCAACTTTGCAAAAATTCAATTCAACATTTTTAAATAGTCATCAATAAAAAATAAATCTTCCTCATTGGCAATATACCCTCAACCAATAGTTTGATCTCTCTTCTAATAAATTAATATCAAACTTTGAATGTATAGAACCCAAAATTCTCAAGCATTATTTGAGGAATTGATTGCTCTATGCTCTCAATGTGTATTAAAATGTTTCTATAGTTATTTATATCTCTAACATACTTTAATATGAGATTGATACCGTGCCTAAGTTTAGATGTATTGTAATCATAAAATAATAAGCCAAAAGTGAGGAAGTCCTCTCGTATAACTGAGATAAGTGGGAAGTTAAGATTTGATCTTAAAAATTTCAGATATATCAGATTCAGTTAACTTACATTTAATAAAAAATCTTTTGTTAGAACTCTTACTTAATCGTTCTACTAATAATGACTTATCTAAATTATCAAATAAGCAAAGTTAATATATTTTTATCAATATTATGTATAATATTAAAATTTCACACATGAATTATCCTTTTCAATCTTTTGTTTTATGTATATGATAAATTTGTTTTAATTCAAAATCACTATAACATTTCTTAGTATTTCAATTATTCCAAAATATTCGTTTGAAAGCTTAGAATTTTTATCTTAGATTTATAGGTGTAGTGGAATAAATTAATATTTCAAATAATTGATAGAATTAAAATTTTACTTTAAATTGCTTTTAGTTAAAATTCTAATATTAAAAAAAGGATTGTAATATTCACATTTCTTATTCAGGAACTCCCATTTATAAATACTCAAATATTATAAGTGTTTTTGGCCTCGCCTTCTTGATTGCTAATCAATCGAGTACCTTAGCTCCGAACTCTAAATCAGTCGAGTTAACTATATTGTATAATTATGTTATTTATCCTTAAATTTTCTATCATATAGACACATATGAGATGATTCCAAAATTTTCTACCATCACTTTTGCATTTAGATGCAATATACATAAAATTATTTATTTATATCTAAATAATTATTAAAAAGAACTTATTATAAATTCAAATTTTTTTATGTCCAATTATCAAAATTTAGTTGCAGAACTTATTGGGACATTAGAAGATTTAAGAGAGAAGAAGGAAGAACTTAAAAGTGAGATATACGAAGAGGAAGAAGAGAGACGCAGAATTGAAAAAGAATTGGAAATTCTTTCAGAAAGATTAGATCGAGTTAATGGTATTGAATAATATAATAAATGTAACGTAGAAACAATCATGAGAACAGCCACTGAAAAGAGGGAGTTAGAAAAGACAATCTAAGAAACTGAGCATACAAAAAATAAGATTGTAGAAAGTCTCAAAACATTACTACATGTCTTATAGAAAGAATCATAATACCATATTAAAGAACAATGATCAAATATCTTCTAACATAATTAATTTCAATTCTCCATTTTCCATTAAACCAATTACATCTGCAGATTTTAATATTTCTTCATTCACTTATTCTGTAAATTAAACCAAATATAATTTTAATCCTTTCAAATTGTTCTTATAATCACTAATAACTTTGTAAAGTAGAAACTCACACTATTCATTTTATTTGTTTTCATCTTCAAAAAACTTTTTTCTTGGTAAATTTTTAATTTATTAATTTATCTTCTCCCTTTATTCTTCTGGTAATTAGAATCTCAAATAATGATCCATATTTCTTATATGCATGTAAGCACATAATCTATTAACATCTAGTTTGAAAGTATTTAAAAAATGAACTGGATCATTTATCCAATTGAGGTCTTATAAATCATATTGTTCCTTCAATTCATCATTGTATAGACTAACAATACACTCTTTGTAATTAAGAAGATAATAGATTTCGAATAGACTCAAGAAATAATGACCTTAAATCTTCAGACCACAGTGTCTTCTAAATAAAATATTTATTGAGTCATCTTTAATACAATAACCAATTTGAAGCTATTCACTATATAAAACTCTAATTAACATTCTATATATTTTTCTGTTTGTCTAATTTCTTAATAAAATTTATAAATGAATTCGCCCGATAAATCCCCTTTGTTTAAGTTTATTATCATAGGAGATGCAGGTAATATTCAATATTCCATCTTTATAAGGAGTTGGAAAGTCATGCTTATTGATGAGGTATATGAAGGATGATTTTACAACTGAGTACAATGTGACTATAGGAGTAGAATTCCTATCTAAAGTTGTGAACGTTGATGAAAATACAAAAGTTAAACTCTAAATTTGGGATACAGCTGGTCAAGAATCTTTTCGATCAGTAGTAAGATCATTTTACAGAAAAGTTGCTGCAGTTTTCTTAGTCTACAGCATCACAAAGTATTATTTTCAATTTTCAAATTTCTTTAGTAAATAATCCCTTGAACGACTTGATTCATGGTTAAAAGAGGCTAAGGATCACTCTTCTCCTTCTATTATAACAGTCTTAGTAGGAGCTCAAAATGATAGAGAATCAGAGTAATTTCATTTTTATTAGCAATAGACGAGAAGTATCTTACGAAGAAGGTAAATATTGGATGGAAACAAATGGTCTTAATCTCTTTTTTGAAACATCCTCTAAAACAAGAGAAAATGTAGATGAAGTATAAATACCTAAATATTTTGAGGCTTTCACTGAAACAGCTAAATTGGTATTCTTAAATCATATAAATGGGGGGGCTAACAATGAAGCTAAATTACCTGCTCTTAATTCAACAGATTTAAGTGTAAAAAAGCTTCATTAACCTTAAGAAAAACCTGAAAAAAAAGATGATGAAAACAAAAGTTGCTGTTGATGTATATAATAAATATTTATCTACAAACAATTTTAAGTAAACGTCTTTAAGTCATTTATTATATAAACTTAATTGAATTTCGATGGATTTGAAATTTCATTTAGATTATAATAATTACAATATAATATTATTAATGATATTTATTATTTTTTTTAAATAATTAAAAATATGGAAATTAGTTTTCGAAATACACATAATAAATAATAATCTATGATAAATATAGATATCAATTCACATTTTAGAAGAAGAACGACCTACAACTAAATTTTAAAATAGTATGCACGGTTGATCATCAGAATCTGCTTCATAATTGTCTTCATCATTATATTAAAAGTTTTCGCATGACTTAACCCTCAAATCACTAAATTATTTTTATGTGTTAAAGTTGATATGACTTCCACCATAATTATTAATTTTTGAAGTGTTAAATGATTTAATAGTTCCACCAGGACTCTAAGCATCATGTAAAACGATACTGTTCTTTGGAACTTCTAAATACATGATGTGATTTCGACTCTTATTTAATCTACCATTTATAAATTTGGTTTCTTATTGTGCTATTTTTTTCATAGTGTTTAAAACTTCTTATTGTTTGTCATCCTGAAGATCATCAAACTAATTATCATTATCGATCATGTCTATTGAGACACTCATTTTATCGTTATTAGTTTCTATTAAAGACTCCCAATCTAATTTTCCATCATTTGTTAGCTCATCTTGTAATAGTTTTGTCAAACCCATATAATCCGGGGTTTGATTGAAATCATAAGATTTAGCAATTTTGAGCATTTTCATTAAACACTAACGATAAAACTGAAATTGTACTTTAGGTATTTTATCAGAATACTTTTCTAATTCATTATTTTATTTGAGTGTTAAAATTTGTTTGTATTTTTCTTCTTTAGAAGCAACTTAGATATTTTACCAAGGTAATTCTCCCAAGTGAAAATAGATCAGGACATATGCAATGGCTTCAATATCGTCTCTTCTACTCTACTCATTGCCTTATGAAATAAGATACAAACCTTATAAAGCATTGATGCTGGCATATCTGGCTGTTCCTATCAAACCTTTGTTATTTACAAATGGGATGTGTTTGCCAGCTGTGTCTCTGTAATATTTGGCTAAACCAAAATCAATAGCCATAATTTAAGAGGCATCTTGTCTACTAATAGTAAAATTTTCAGGCTTAATATCTCGATGGATGAGATTCTTCTCATGAAACGCTTACCTAACTATACCAATCACAATACATACAATCTTTCAATGATTTAAATTCCTATTCTCAAAGTTGTATGTATAGAGAATCTATTTCCGCATTTCCTTAACAATTATTCTAAATTCAATCCTAAGTAGGTTTCCATAAAGAAATTATAATTTTCATCTCTTCCATAGAACTTGATTTGTGGGAAACCTTTTAAGAGCATAATAGTTAATATAACCTTTCAATCCATTAACTTCAGACAGAACCTTAATTTCTCTGATAAGAAGACTGACTCCTTTTTGGGAATCGTCTCGTTTTTCAAATTTTGCTGCTACTAAATCTCCATTTTTTAAATACTAAGACTTAAACACCATTCCGAATGAACCTGCTCCAATCTTTTCTAATAATTTATATTTGCCTGCAATAACCATCCCTGAAGTTAATTTCTTCTATTTCCTTACAACTGCTTCATCCATTTATTAAAAATTATATTATTATCATAATCATCAATCAAAATCATCAATATCCTGCTTTTGAATTTCTATTTTCTTAGCAGTTTATCTTTGTTTCTTTTTCTTTCTAGTATCCTTTGAAACTCTGTCAATGTAAGATCCTGCTTTGAATACATCAAAAATTTTCATATGCATAATCTTATTGATATTATTTGTATAAGCAAAAAGTCGTAGTAATACATATTCCTTCTGTATATCTGTTAGATCTAAAAATAATTAATCTAAACAATAAAATAAATCCTTAGGTTTCATGAATCCATGTTATTATTTGTTTAGTAAATCAAATTAACTCCTCAATGCTGTTTCATATTTATTAACAATAACACTAACTTCCTCCCATAATTATTTATCCTATTCTGCAGTCAATAAATCATAGCAGTTAAGCATATGTCTAAAAACAGATTTTACAACTGGTAATTTAACGGTAGCTTGAGGATCCAAACTTACAATTTCATCATTTACATCCTCAACAATATATCTGGCTATTAATTTTGCTTCATTAGGATCAGCCATAGTAAATGGTTCTTATAATAATTATTCTTGTAGTTATTCGACATTTATGACATTATTCAGTGCTGGTTAGATTAAAATAGCACAGGCTTCATTTACAGTAATTTGTTTTAGTTACAATCTTAAACTTAATTCTTTTCCCATATCTTAGACTTATTCATATCTAACTCTTGGTGCTTTTGGAAACTTTTTCTCTTGTTTATTGTAAACATCATGTAATATTGTAAATGTATGATCTCTATTACCCTATATGATGGGTAAGGATTCAGTCTCTAAAGGTTAAATTTCTGCTAAATAGTATTCATTTAGTTCTTTTAATTCATCTCTCATCTGTTATACTTACTGGTTCAATATTTATAGTTCATCAATCAATGCATTTTTACTTCTCAATTCATAATTTGTTCTTTCTTGTAATTTCTCTTTCAACTAATTTATTATCTACTCTTATTAACTAATTTATTGATCCTTTTCTATTATCTCTGCCTTTTTGTCATCAATATCTATAACTTCCTTTTTCTTAATTGTTACTTTTTAATTTTATTGAGTTTCTTTTTGCTTCTCTTCAAATTTAATCATTTCTTTTTTTAAGTATCTGAGATCTCTTTCTTTCTCTTTCAGTTCATTTTTTGTCTAATCTAATTCTAAGTATTACTATGAGATTTTTTTCTCTAGTAAACTTTTTTGAATTGAAAGATTTTCACTTTGCTCTTCTAATAATTTCTTTGTTATTTCTAATTCTTAAATTTCTACCTTTAGCTCCTCGACTTCATTTGGCATTAAATTTTATTCCTATTTTAATGATGATGAACAATAATTTAAATATTCAATAAGAATATTTTACTCTTAAGCTCTAGTAAAATTAGGATTCTTTTATAATTATTTAATTTGACTATGCTTCTCTTCAATTTGCGAATTTAGCTGATTAATTTAGATTTTCAGTTTTATTCCTAACCAACTTTAATTTCCTTATTTTTCATCTTAAGTGATTCTTGACTTCTATTTTTCTTGCTACAATCTCTATATTTTAAATTTACTTCAATAAAATGCACTTGTTATTAAAGATTTCTTTATTCAGATTGTAATTTAGATAATTTTTTAGATAGCTAATATTGTTTCTACTATAGATTTTCTTCTGATAATTTTGAATTCAATTTGAAGGCTCTAGGTGATTGACTATGCTTTGGAACCCCGGCTGTAGAAGGTCTTTTCATTAAATATTAATTAATTTCAATTATATACTACCATATATATCAATTTTATCATCAAGACAAATTGTGTTTATGTATAAACGTTTTATAGTTTCCAATCTATTCAAAGAAAAATGAAATACTTAAATCAATTTTAAAAAAAAATCTGTCTACTTCTCTCAATAATAAAAAACATATGATTAAACAAAATCCTCTGTTTGCCAAAGTGTTTTTGGCTATGATCCAACATTTTAATTTTTGCATCAATTCAATTAACATTATTTTCATAATTTATGCAGTCTTTATAATAATCAGACCATTAAAGACCAAACATTTCAGTAATAGCCTTTAGAATAAAACTTACCATTAAATTGCTAGTGTATATAAAGAAGGATTAAGATATCAAAAAAATAACCCACTCTTAACAAGGTATATGATAAGCATACATTTTATCAAAGAAAATTTTGTTATATGAAATCAATTTATGAATTCTATCTCTAAATGTAAAAATGATAATCTCCATTTTATTTTTTTAATTAGTAGCATAAAAAAATGAATTAAGATGGAAAAAGAGAGATCTGAGTAAGGAATTGCTATTAATAAAAAGTTTTAAAATAAAGAGTTTTGAATAATGACAATGTAAGAAATGTAATTTAGGAATATAATTTACTACTTTCATAATGCTTTCAACATATTAAAAGATTTGATTTTAGTGCTCTTCTGCAAAATTGTTAAGATTTATATTTATATTATCAAAATTCATTTCCTAGCTTTTTGATAAACTCAAATTATATTGTACAGATTGTTGTAGTTTATTACATTTGCTCTATATATTTTATCAATTAAAGGTTAATTGCTATTCATTTAAACTTCTATTCTTTTTCTTTTAACTCTATTTCAATCTTATATTCATACATGATTTTAGATGGATATTTCTAGTTCATGAAAAGGATATTTGGTTCGACAAGAGTTGGCTCATCTTGTACTCTTCTCTAATAAAGATCCTTAATCTCATCATACAATCTAAACATATCATCATCACAAGTTTTATTTCTGGAGTGCAGTGAATTCATTTCTTTGGATATATCCATCTTTGTGGGTGTAATAGTTGAACGATACTTAGTATCAGGAGTATTCATTTCAATTGCTGATATGCTTGAGAATTTACGCATTTCCTGAGTAGTAATTTCTTATTCACCTTCTTTGAATTGAGGAGATAATAATTATTCCCTTATTTAATCTTACATTTTATAAAATTAAAGATAAATAATAACATTTTTCATTCAAGTATATAATTTAAGTTAAACATCCATAAAGGATGAAAAAATTATCTATTCAATTGCAATAGTTCTCAACTAATTTCAAAGTAATTTTATAATTGAAATTAAGCATAATTATGTTATTTCCATTCATTAATTGACTATTGTTTAAGCAACTATATATTCTAACTCATATTTAAGTTCATTTTTGTATATTTTCTTTAATTATTTCTTTATGAAAAGAATCAATCATTTAATTTGGTTTTTGTCTGAAGAATATTAACTTTTTTATCAAAATTCTAAGTAAACAAAAATAATATGATAATTATTTAAATAAAATTCATTTATCCTTGAGTATTGTTTTCTGTGCAATGTATTTTGAATAATTTTTAGAAAAAAATTGTTTTATTTAAATTTTATTGATTAGAATTTTCATTTTTATATCATTTACTCTACACATAAATTCCAATGAATTACATAAAGCATTTTTAAATAAAATTCTAAAATTATTATTACTTTAAACTTATAATGTCTCATTTATTCTACCATTAAAGTTATAATTCTTTAATAGGTGTTCTCCTATCATTTTGATAGCAGCATAAATTAATACTTTCTGATTTGGAAAGCGGAAGGGCAAGGCCTAAAAGGGAGGGAAGAACAAAAAGTAAAAAACTGACTTTAAGAACAGCCAAAGTATATTTATAAAGGAATTGGTTTTAAATGCAGCAAGATTATATAGGACTAAGATTAAAAGCAGTTTAGCCCTACAGCCTTAAATCATAATACTAGATGAATTGCTAGTTTAATTAGATGATCAACATTCTTCACAAATAAAATAAAGATTAATTTTTTTACTTAATGTACATTTTGTTAAAAATCCACAATTCAATTTTTATTTTATTGTTAAAATTGACTTTTATCAGATTTAACCTTATTTAGTTGCTATCAGTATTTATAATATTAGTTAGCAAGCTAGATATATTTCTCTGAGTTGGGTTCTTTATGTCCCCCTTTTTCGTTAGACCATAAATTATTTTCGCTCTTCTTTTGCATATAATCTTTTTTGCTTAGTTCAACAATTGAAAATAAGCAGCCTTATATTATAAATTTTGCAAAATGCAATTTAATATACTGTCATCAACTTTGCTTGTATCTAATGTTGTGTTTATTTTTTGTTGTTCATCTAAATCTTAAGCCATTAGGTTGATCTTTGAATGCAATATTTCTTTTAATTAATAGGAGTTATTTATAATTGAATACAATTGTTGAATTTTCCATTTGATTGAACCAAAGTTTAAGCTTGTAGTTGATTGTTTTTATCTTCTTAATCTTCTATTTACTTAAATAAATAGTCAAATTAGCAGGATAGTATTTTATTTAATTAAACTACATTATGTAGAGTAACACACTTTTTAAGGCCTCATCTTGTGTTTATTAAAAAATTAAGTTGGTTTGAGTAAGTTCTTAGAGTATTTAAGCAATAATTGACAATTAAGATTGATTTGCTTAAGCTTCTGTAAATTATTGCATAAAAAAATTATAAATTAATAAAATATAACTAAGTAAATATTTTACTGGTACTTTTTTTATTCTAAATCTTAAATATAAACATATTCAAATAAATAATTATCACTCTATTGCTAATTAATAATTATCTTTGGATAAGCGAAGCTTTAAGAACGAATTAAAAATTCACATGAATATGAATATAAGCAATTCTAGAAGAGGGAAAGTAATCTAAAATCAATTAAGATCTGAAAATTAAGAATCATTTAACTTTATTAGATAGATTTAGATAAGAATAAGAAAACAATTAGATTTAGATGATATAATACAGATCATACAGTTTACGCAATAGAAATTATAGTTAATTGTAAATTCTCCACATCTTAATTAAATGATAATAAAATAATAATATGAGCAAAAAATAATCCCGCCCCTTATTCATTCCAAATCCAGAAAATGGAGAATTTCCTTTTGACATAAAAAATGTGAATACAAATGATATCAAACCTATAGACTTCTTCAGAATGTATAATTCTATAGGAATGATGGTTGAAAAATTAATTCAAGATTAAGTAATAATGGATATGATTTCAGGTTGTACAATAAAAAGTTTAAACTAATATTGATGCCATATTTCGAGTGTTTATTGAAAAAGACTTGAATCCTCCCCCTCCTTAGAAACTTGTTGGAAGAAGAAGTTCACCATATACCTATCAAAAGTAAGAGTTTTGGTAGTTGGTTGAACATCTTAATTCTTTGGGTTTCTCATATAGACAAATATCTGAGAGATTGCAAGTTCACTATGTTCAGATTTCAACTCATCATCGAAATACTGTTGACTATGATGAAGATTCCTATTCAGAATCACCACCTTTAGTAAAGAAATAAACAAAAGAAAAGTCTAAATAAGAGTAGATGGTAGAAAAATAACCATAACAATTTTGTGATGTTTTTTATTCTGATGATGAAAAAGGATCAAAATGAGATTTCAATAATAAAATCAAATTTTCTTTTTTTTCTACATAAATAATAAAATTTATAAAGTTAGGAAAATAAATAAAGATCATTTCATTTATTCAATCACCCATAAACAGGCTTATGTTTATTTCTCTACAAATATGCACTCTTGCTATATTCCTGTTTTACTCTCTGATTATTCTTTGCTCTAAGCTAAGTAATAATTATTAAATCTAATTGTAAATGGTTTATTCATTTCTAATATGAAATCATCAAAAGCTAATTTATCTCATTTTTAAATACCTTGAAAATTAAATAAATTAGGTATATTAGTACAACATACTAAGTTCCCTTATTTTGAATATGATTACATTGAAGATCCGTTTAGAAATTAAGCTGTTTTATAATGTTGAAGAAAGATTAGATCATCATAATTAATGAATTTAGAAGTATTTCTAGAATTTGATTTAACAATGGACCAATCGTCGTTTTCTATATTTTTTATATAATTTTTTACCATCTCTTGGATGACTGTAACAAGTGACTTCTTAGTTTTTGCTACATTGAGATATTTAAGTATGAGAATGTAGAGTAAATCCTGTCCACCAATTTCTTATGACTACTTTTTTTCCATCTTCAACAAAGACTGGTTTGTTAACAACTTAATCATAAAATTTCAGAATAGCATTTGTTGAATCACAATAACTGAAATTCCAAATTCCTATTTAATTACTTTATTTATCCAAATTAATTCTTCCTTTAATTTATATCTTTTGTGTGTTTTTCTATTATAGAGAAACAATATAATTTCTATTATCTGATGACAACAATCGAAATGGGTGGATGATTTTTTAATTGACATATTTAATTAATGATGAATTTTCCACTTCTGTTGGTTGTAATACAAAGTATTCAGGTTCGTCACCCAAATAAACATCACATTTTTAGTCATTTTAAATCCTGATGTATAATTGACTTCTAAAGTGTTTAATTGCAATTAAATCTCCATAATAAAGGAATTCATTTTTTAAATGATCCTATAATTCAATTATAAAATGAGTGTTTTGATCTTTAGAATCATTTTATAAATGTAATGATGTTATTTCTTATCCACCAAAAAGTGTTTATTTTATTTGTATATTTCCTGCCAAATATTATTTGGTAATTTAACATTATAGCTGAAGCAATTAGAAAGTCTTAAATGGTAATTAATTTTATTATTTCATTTAATTTATTTATACAATAGTTGATTAATATTATTTTATGATGTTATTATAATTTTTGATATAGAATAATCTTATTTTACAGTAATTCTATATGATTAGTAATGATTAAGATAGTAAAAGGAATCGAAAATTGTAATTATAATTAAGTTTTTATATTAATTCCTCTGAAATTAATAAACATAATAGCATATATAAATGCAAAATAAGTTTTAACCAATTATAATGGAGGACACAACTCTAGGATCAATTGATTCAAAAAGTGTGTTGTTTCTGACAGCTAGCCCTTCATAATTTAAGACAAAATAATAATTAAGTCTTTCAAGAAAACTTTAGAAATTGGAACCATTAATAATCGAAAAAGATAAGCGAAATGATTCAAGAAGTTAAGAAAAGCGAATATCACAAGATCTTGGCATTAGTTAAGTTTTAGATTGGTAATAATTTATGTAGAAGGATGCTGAGTAAATCAAAGAGTTTAATGAAACGACTGAAAAGTTTAGAAGAAGTTCAATTTAATCTTAAAATTCATAAATGTTCATAACTCCTTCTAAAATAGATAAATTTAATCAATCATAGTTTGAAGGTAGAAGATCTTCAATTAATTTAAAATCTTTTGATAATGATGACTTTCTTGAGAAAATGAAATTAGGCAAGTAAGATAAATATGTATAATCTAGTAAGCAGTTACCAAATTTGACAACCACAGAATTTATGAAATGTGTTAGATAAAAAGAAAAATTAACCGAATATGCTAAAGTTTATTAATAATCTCCAGAAAACCTATATCTAAAATTGAACAACTGTATTATATTAATCATTTATTGATTAGCTTAGAATTTTGTACCAAAAACCTTTGGCTTAGTGTCTCCTTAGGGAAGTCCACTAACTTAAGTGAATGCATCAAGATACTTAAGAAGCATTGATGATTGCAGAGTGTATGCAGAAGCAATGACAACTACTTAATCATAAGGAATCTAGAAAATGTAGCTAAATAGCAATATTTATGATCCGAGATAATTTAAAGAACTATTAATAAGCTTTCCTAATACAGTAAGAGAATTAGAATTAAAAGATTGCAAATTAAATTTTAAACATGTAGATACATTAATGACTTATATAAACAAGAATTTAATCTTGAAACTAAATTTGGAATAGAATTTATTGCGAGATTAAGGTTGCAGCACTCTGATTAAATATTTAATGAATAACAATACTTTGTAATGCTTAAATTTATGTAACAATAAAATAACAGAATCTTCAAGTACAGCATTGAGTAATTTTTTAAAGCAATCTTAACGATTGTTAGAACTATATTTAGGTTTCAATAATCTTTAAATTAATGGAAGTATTTAAATTTGGAAAGCCATGTATAAGAATACAAGTATAAAGATTTTAGATATGTCACATAATGCTATAGCATCTATGGAATGTGCATAAGCAATAGCTAAAGCGTTATCTCGTTCTTATAATGAATTAGTTCATATTGATTTAAGATATAATAAATTCAATTAACAGTAAAGTTAAGTTATTGCAGACGGATTAATTAAAAATGAAACAATTTATGGATTTCATTTCGAAGGTAATTATTAAGATATAATTATGAATCCAAATGGCTTTCTAATTAATAGAAGAGAAGAACTTAAAATAAAGTAATAGAAGATAGAATAATTAAATAAATAACCTCAATATTTTAAGTTGTTAGATGAAGAAAAATTAGAGAGTTCAAATAATTTAAAACCTGATGATGATTTATGCTTAGCATATCATCGAAGCAGGAGGATGAAATCCACTGAATTGAATAAATAGAAGGTAAATATGATTAATAAATTGGATGTATGTTGGATTTGTGAAGGTTGGTAAGAAATTAAATTTTAATGGAATCCTAAGTCAGGATCCTTATAATCAGAACCAATATTTATACATTTTGATTTTGATGACTATAAACCTTATTTAATGACCTTCTTAAATGGGGAATTTTTCTTTGTTAAAATGTGTCCTCCTAATAGATCAATCAAATACTTCTTTACCAATCCAATTTTAGGAATATAGTGTATTGCTGAAGATCAAAATGTATTGTCTTTACATCAACCACTTCCTTCTATTCCTTTTCTATACAATAATGAGATTTTAGTTGACGGAAACACTATGTAAATTATTAATGAATTGATTACATCCAACAATCAAATTTTATTCGATAGATATGTTCCATTAATTTAAGTAAAACCAAGGGAAACTATGGCTTTATTTGATTTTTCTCCATATTTGAATATTGCATCTACTAAATGGTCAGTAGAGACATCAATATTTAGATATTTTCCTCCAGATACTGATAAATTAATAGAGGAATGCTTTGAATTCGATTATCAGAACTCAAAAATAAATAGGTTAGTTAAAGATACAGAATTATAAGATGTTAAGGATATATTAAAATAATTTTATGTGTAACTATTTAATTGTTATAAATACTTTGCATCAGGGAATCCTACTGCTCCTGTACTTAATAATTATTATATTCTAGATTCCATGTTTAGGACCTACAGATTATGTAGAATTTTTAATTTCAAACGATGTAATTGACGGGGTCAAACCAAATGATATTGACATTGGATTCACTTCAACAGCAGGAGCCAAAGACGTATCCTTTCCTCAAGCTTATGAAAAAGGGATAGTTAGATGCTAATTGATGGAAGTGTTGGTTCGGTTTTGTAATGATAAGTATATTAGAAGTGGCTTGTGTTAAACTATGATTGAAGGTTTATCTTAGTTACAATAACAATGTAAAGAGTTTTTATCCAAATTTGATTCTTCTTAAGCTTGGAGGAAGATGAGATTATGGAATGAAAAATGTGATATACTAATTCACGATAGGATGCCTATGATCAAATGTCTCTATAAATATTCTTGTAAATTAAGTAAAAAACCATAACAATATAAATATGATTATGTATCTCCTTAAGATTTTAAAGATTTATTAAAATAATCTTAAGTCATTTGTGATGAATTAACTGATAGAGAATGTTATCTTGCTTATTTGTAGAGTATGATTACTTAAAAAGATGAATTATTTTAACCAAAACATTATTAAATGACTCTTTATGAATTTATTGAGGCTGTAGCAAGAATTGCTGAAAAAGTATCAATTATTAGAGGTGAAAAAGTAATTGAAATTGAAAATAGAAGAGCTCAAGATTTACAAGAAAAAATCTCTGGATTATTACTTTTGATGTATTTGACACTTATAGATGAAATTAAAAAGGCATTACCAAATGAACCAGATGTAAAACATCTTGAAAAATGTATGAATAATGATTTCAGATCTAAAAAACAAAAACTTGAGGATTCTTTCACTGATGGAGATGAGCCTCCATATGATGTCAAAGTTGAATTACCTATTTTAATTGCATAAGTTCCAAATCTTTAAGCAAATGCAAATGGACCTGCTAAAAGAATGACTATTCGTAATATTAAATTGTTAAAGACTTCAACTTCCAAGTACTCTCTTACCAATTTTGTACAATTCTTTATTAGCTTAAATGAAAGAACCTGATTTTTATTAATATCCTCATAATTTAACATGTTTTTAACTTAATTTTATTATTTAGGTGTTATTTTAAATGTATTTTAACAAATGTATTGATTATCATTGGTTCGATAAATGTTCCATTGGGTGTAAGCGAATTTCAAATAATTTCTTTATGATTAATTAGTTTGAATTAATTCAATTAATATATATTTTAACAACTTTTAATTGCGTTTTAGTTCCAAAATAATTATAAAATATATAAAAATTACTTTTATATCAAAAGTAAAATGGGAGCATCAATATGTCGACAGCAACCTAGAATAAATACTAGTATGATGATGGAAGATTAAATTGATATTAAACCAAAAATTGTTGATCTTAATTTAGAAATCTCTTAAAAATAAAATTAACCTAAAGTTAATGAGGAACAAATTGATATCCAAGATGCTGGTAATATCAATTAACAAAACGAAGGTAATGATCATGGTTTAATTAGGTTAAAATAAATCGGAATCTTTCAAAGATGATAATAAACAAGTTCTTGAATTGTTAGGAAGAGGAATATCTGAATCTCTTTTGATTAAGTCTCAATTAGTAAGTTCTTAGAATTAAGATGTATTGTAAATTTATTCATTATATAAACCTAGAATAGGATTAAATTAATCTTGTTAAGCTTACCCTAAATTTGGAAACGAAGCTAAAATGTAACAATCTCTTTTAATTAAGTTTTAATCAGTAAACTCTTAGAATCGAGTAAAATAGAATTAACTTAATCTTTTTAATGTTGCCCTAAATTTGCTAAAGAATCTAAAATGTAACAAATAGCGAACTTATAAATTGTTGAAGATAATGTACACTGTCATCGTATACATGTTAGCTTGATGATTATCTCTATTATGATTGGCAAAAAGCTCAATTTTAATTGCTTAGTATCAACGATTAAACTCTCCTAAAGAAAGTAAATTAAAAGAAGCCTAAAAAAAAACAAACAAAAAAGTAATATTGATTAATTTATAATAATTATTTCATTAGTTTGATAAAATTTCATCCTTTTAAAATTCCTAACCTTCATTTTTCTATTGAGCTTACTCTATTTATATAACGAAAATTTAATACCATTAACATTTCTAAATTTATTTTTTATGAGTAAATAAAATTCATGATTTCTTCTTTTATAATTTTTGTGACTTAATCTAAAACAACTATCGCATTAAATTGGTTTTTCACATTACTTACAAATTAATTCAGCTAAATCTGTTTTGCATATTTAACAATTCTCGCTGTAACCTAATCCAAAACTAACATTGAATGCTTAATTTGTTAATGGAATTCCTCTCTTATTTTTTCGAAATATCTTTTATATTAAAATAACTTTTGGAATTATCTATAACATTTATTCTTAATTATTTAATTTTTCTTCGCTTTTCAAGCTCACAAATTATTATGATATAAATTTTTCAATTTTATTTGCTTTTTTATCTTTTAATTTTTTCTTTTGTTATTCTTATTACTTCAATAATTCTTATTCTTTCCTCTCTAATTCTTATTTCTTTTATTGTTTAACAAATTCTTCTAACAAATTCATTCCTTACATTTTTTGATGCCTTTATTTTTTTTCTATAAATGCCACAAGAGCTTTTGCACAACCTTTTAATCCAGTTATTTTTCTAGTTAACCTTTTTTTCATTAAAAATCCTCTTGTGCATTTTTAAACAATTATAACATAATGCATATATTGCAAATTTCTTATATCCTCTTATTATTAAATCTTTTCTTCTTTGAGTCTTAATTATTACAAAACATTTTATTTTTATCCACCTTAAACTTCAATTTCATTTTTAATTTTCAACTCCTTCTTATATTTATTTTTCATTTATTCCATAGATAATAATTTTAATTGTAATCTTTAATTTTAAGTTTAAACTTAATTTAACTTTTCTTTGATTAATAATACTTCTTAACATCTATCTCCAAGATCTTTCATTAATTATTCTATGTTTTCTTTAATCATTTGTTTTTTATCATCTAATTCAGCTACAACTTTATTTCTTTTATCTTGAATCAATCTTAATTCTTATCTTAATTGATCACATTATTATTTAATTTTCCCTTTATCAGATGTTGTTCCTTTTAATGATTCTACAAGCTTTTCTAACTTTTTAAGTTTTTTTATTAACTTTTCATACTTTGGCTTTTATTCTCTTTCTTTCTTATTTTCATCCTCGATCTCCTTTTGAATATACTTTTACAAATATTTTAAATGCAATCTTCTTTCCTCCAAAATTATTGGATTTAAGATATCCTTGATGTCTCCCATAATCTATATATATTATTTTTGATTCTCTAAACCTGGAGTAAGAAAAATTATAAATTCCTATTCAGTAAGCACGCCATCACTATTCTAATCTAACATTTTTATAAATTATTATATTTCTGATTCCTTTATATTTAAACTATATATATAAGTAAAAATACTTTAATCTACAAATGTTATTCTAAATTTCTTTTATTGTTAAAACTCCATCTTTGTCTTCATCTAACAAAGCATAAGCATCATTCAATTTCAAATCATTTTTCGCAATCTAATTTGCAACTGTTAATGCAATATCCGGATCTGAAATATTATCCTATCCCATAACCTAAGATTATGCTCCACTAATTAACTCTGTTTTCAAATCATCCAAACCTTATTTTAATCTTATTTTTCTTAAACTCTAATATTCTCCATTTATCTATATTACATTCTCCTTCCTACTCTCTTATTCAATCAATTTATCTAATTATTTTATCCTAGTTTCTTAATTCTTCACTTCATCATTTAATAAAGTATTTTCTTTTCTTAAAGCCCTTAAAATATCTAAATCCTTTTTCATCTAATCTTTATTATCTTCCTCCTTCTCTTTAATTAATTCCTTTCTTTTTGCCTCTTATACTTATTTAATCTCTTATTACTTCTCAGTATTCACTTGAAGTACTTTATTATCCCTCTCCAATGCTTTTTCTTAAGCTTTTCTGATATTATTCTGTTTTATTTTTAACAGTTCATCTTGTTCCTATTGAAATTTTATTGCTTAATCTTTTTCCCTCTTTTTTTATTCAAGAAAAGCATTTCTTTCTTTTTCCTTATCTCTTTATGATTTATCATCAGCCTCAACATCTAATTTAGATTTTATTCCTGCCCCTATCCTAACATCAAATAAATTTTTCTTAGGTTTAGCTTCACTCCCTTTCCCTGGTTTCTTTATTTCAATTTCTATAATTAAATCAATATTAACATTATACATTTTGGAAGTTCCTTTACTACCACTTAAACGCTTAATTTTTTCCCCAAATCCTTAGTTAAAATAGCAGCTTTCTACTAATTATTTAACTTTGGATCTTCAAGTTTAGCTTTGGTTTATTTATCAAATGTTAACTTTTATTTCGTAACTACTTTCGGTTTTATTTATGGTTTTGGTTATTTCTTTTCTATAATCTCTTGAGTATATATTTCATCTTCTCTCTTTTACATTTTTTATTGCTTCTCTTTATGCTTCTTCATTATTTAATTCACCATCTCTTATTAACTAGATGCCTTAGTTGCCTTTTTAGTTGCTTTTTTTTATTTTCCATTTTCCTCTTTTGCAATCTTTACAGAAACAGCATCAACACTTTCTAAATTTAAATTCTATTCTGATTTCTAAATTAATTATTTGTAACTTTACCATAGATTACTCAAATTAACTTTCTTCAACATCCTATTCTTGTTCTTCTTCCTATTTTTATGACTTTTCAACATTATCTGCTTATTGGTTTCCGTCTTTTTCTTGATCGTTTTCTTCATTTTCCTCTTCTTTTTATTCATCTTCTTATTAATCATCTTCTTATTAATCTTATGCGTTATTTTCTTGATCTTCTTAATCTCCATCATTCTCATTCTACCTTTATAATATAAATATATTTATTACTGATCATTGTTCTCTTCATCATCATTATTTGGCTATGACTCATTGATATTAGACTTTTGTAAATTATCATTCTACTCTTCATTTTTCTATTCATCTTGCTATCTTTTGAATAATTTATTGATTTTACTCTTCATTTTCGTAATCCTCACCATACTCTTAATCACTCATTCTTATTTATAATAAAAATAAATTAAGAAATTTGTTTAAAATAATTACTTAAATCAAATAGAACTCATAATTATATTATATATAAAATATCTCCAATAAGCATCTTCTAGATATTTTATTTTGTCCATTATTTTATTGTACATTAAAATATTATGTATTGAATTGTGAACTATTTATTATAGCATTTTTTATTATTCTATTTTACTTTTATAACAATTGTTAGTAATGGATAGTTTTTTATTTTCCGACTAATTTTTCCTCCAGTTAAGTGTTTTCAACGATTTAATTTTTAATTAAACTAGTTTAGTTTAATTTTACTATAAGTATGTGAGATTTATATAAAAATAAATAAGATGAACAAATATAATTTAAGATTTAAGGATTATGAATTAGAAAAAAAATATTAAATTCATAAAGTTAAGGACATACAATTTCCAACATTAACTTACTTAACTATAGTCGGTACTCCTTTAATACTTATAAATACAATTACAAATGTAATAAGCCTAGATTACTAAGAAGCCTTAATTAACGGAATATTCCTTATATACATGTTATTTCAATATTTTTTGTTAAGAAAAAATGAGTTTCTAAGAGTAAATTATTGTAATTTAGCTTTGATGATTACAAATTTTGCATCTTTATACTATGAAATATCCCCTTAATAATCAGATTATTATAATGGTTATATTATGGGGTCAAATCAAATGCTAATTCATACATTGTTAATGTTTGCATGTAATTTGGAGATTGGAATTTTTAGCAATTTAATAATTACTGTAGTAAGAGTGATTTTGGCAAAAGAATATTCTGAAAGCATGACAATTTAACAATATTTATAAACAAGCATAATGCCATGTAGTTTAATTATTGTATAATATTAAATAGAAAAATAATTTAGAGATTCGTATTTATTGTCATTAAAAGACAACACTTGGGGTATATTTTTATATTATTTGATAGAAATTTTAATACCAATGATATTGAAAAAACCATTTTTTATTTTTGCTTTTAATTAGGAAATAAATATGTATTAATCCATCATGAGCAATTAAAATTAATTTTTTAATTCTGATTCTCCTTTAAGTACATTTCTATTTCAATCTAAAGTAAAGAAAAAGTCACTAGAATCTTTTTTAGTCAAGAAATCTTAATAAAGAAGGAATTTTGATAATTTTCCTTGTTTATTTAATTAGTAAGTTCAATTAGAATATCAATTAAGAAAATTATAGGTCTCGGTTATAGGGTGCAAATTTGAAAGAATAATTTACGCTGTCATTATAGATTCTGAAGATCCACTTTTAAGAGAATCAAAAATTAAATTTAATCAATCTTTATAATAATGTAAAGACATTTTGAATGCTTAAATCTTATAAATAAATAAAGTATTAACTCTTTATTTGTCATAAACTTATAGTACTTTAATTAGAAACTTAAGAATATCTCTTTACGAGATCTATTATAAGTAAGTTGAGAATAAAAAAGTATAATTAGTTAAAATCAAGAAACTTTTACTTAAATGTTAATAAATATTTGAAACTCCTAATAATAAGATAAAGATTGATTGTTAAGATAATGCAAGGTTTGCAACTATAAAACCTACTTTAATTATATTTTTGTTTGAAATTTTAAAGTTGATAGATAATAATTAATAAGTCTTTCTTCTGGTGAATTAGAATATTTCAACCACTTTATTTATATACGGTTTGAAAAATTTACCCACAACAGTGCTTTTTGTTTAAAGCAAATAAGTTTTAGTAGAAAAAACTACTGTTACTGCATAATGTAATCTAATAAATTTATATATTATATAGATTTTTCTTTTGAATTTATGAAATCTCCTTAAACTACTTTTATTTATTAGAATTAAATTAAATAAGAATCAATTGCTTGATAATATTTACATTTTTATTTAAATTTAATTATCATATATTATCAAATTTTATGTTTAAAATCTAAAATAATATTAAGTAATTTTTAATTAATATCACATTGACTCTCAATTATAGCTAAGTAAAGCAATTATTTTCTAAAACTATTAATATCTTATTAATTATATGAATTAGGTTAAATAAATTTACCTGTTTTATAGAGTTAATATAAAGCCATCAAACAGAATACACCACAATCATAACTTGTATATAATAATCAATAATATTATACCTATTTTCTTGTTTAGGACTATCGGATATAATTTACCATTTTGTTTATTCACCTTTATAATTAAGCATTTATTCTAAACCTTCAACAACGTTTGTTTATTTTACAAAATTAGAATCTAAATATTATATTCTATTTTCCCCAAATTCAACAATAGCACAAAGCCAATGGTTATTCTACAAATTAATAGGAATATAAGTATATTTAAAGAGACTAAAAAAGTTCTGTTAATTATAAATTGAAAATTTGTATTTTTCCGTTTTTAAACTATCTAATTTAATGTTTAATCTGTTAAATTGATATTTTCCCTTTTCATTTTCAAGAAAAATAACATTATTAATTTTCATTTCGCTTTTACCAATTATTTAGGTAGGTTCCTACGGATTTTTTTTTAAATAAGTAATATTTTTAACTTAAAAGTTGTACTTTTACAATACTTCTTAATTTTATTAAGAAACATTATTCTATTAATTTGTTTGAAAACTTTCTAAATTATTTTCTTAAAATTCAACCTATTATTGAGTTTAAGATTTTATCAAATATTTAAATGGATTTAGATATTTGGTGAGATTTAAAATTTTATAGAAAATAGAAGCATTTTAAGTTTATTCTTATTTCCTTTATCCTTCATCTTATTCTTGTAATGATTCAAAGGTTGAAAAGTAATTTTGTGTAGGTGGAATTGATTCTTATCTATATTATGAGATTATCATATTAGGAAGAATAGAATTTGTAATATCTGGAATAAACTCTGGAAATACATGACAATCTAATGAAAGTACCTAATAAATCCAATAAAAAAACCATACTAGAAATTCTCCATAATAATATTATAACATCTACTAGAAATAGACAAGATGTTAAGCAGTCAAAAATTAGTTATTAGCTAGAATACTCAAGAAGTCATTGTTAATAGTAACACCATGTTTGCGTATATTAAATTTCTTGAATTTATGTTATTCTGTGTAATAATCAGCCCAAAATATTTTTTGTTTTACTTTAAAAAGTGTTAATTCTTCGCTCATTATTTTTATTTATATTTATATATAAAAATGGATGCCCTAAACAAAATTGTAACAACAGGGGAAAGAGTTATTTCAGAATTAAATAAGTAATCATTAACCTAATGGAATGGAAGTGCGATAAGCACAATAAAATATGTATTATATTGAATATTTAGAAAAGGTAATAGAACGGTTGAATCTTTGCTTTGATGAAATGAATTTTCATTTGCAAAAGAAAGGATTGAATGATGAAGCAAGTGTAATCTCAAAGTTATACAATCATTTTAATATTTTGTTCCAAAAAATAGAAGAGATAAATCAACGTAAACATTAGAATCCTCCTGAATTACCATTAGAATACTGTTCAAGATCATTGTCGACTAATTTAAACACAAAAACAATATTTGGAGGAGCAGAAATCCAAAGTTTTAGTATATATTCAGCTTAAAAATCGAAATAAATTTCTGCAGAATAAGAGTTCAGAAGTAATAAACCAAAATTTAAGAAGAATGTTTAATCAAAGGGAACAGATACTGGTGAAGATGCTATGCGTTATTTAAATGTGGAATATTTAGGTGAGAAAGAAAAGGAGTTGTAAAGAGCTAAAGAAGAGAATGAAATGAATCTTAGAGAAATAGAGAAGTTTTTAAAGCTTAAAGGGTTATGGAGTGAAATACATTCTAGCAATGCTCCTTATAAATTATAAGATTTAGGTAAAACATTAGAAAGAGAATTATAAAAAAATGAAATGTTTATTAATGAATAAATTAGAATAGCAAATTAAGAGCCTGAATTTCCAGCTAGAGATTTGAAATAAGAAATAAAAGATAAAGTTGTTGTTGGAGTTCAAAAGTCAACTGCAGATAGAATTTTAAAATATGCAGAAAGAAAAATGAAAGAGGAATTTGAAAAGTTTCAATTGAAAAAGAATGCTGGATTATAGATGCATAAAAGAAAATCATAGAATATGTAAAGAATTGATGAATTAGAACATTTAATTAATACAAAGAATGAAGAAATTTTGGAAAAAGAATCTAAAATGTCTGCTTTGTTTTCGAAATTTGAAGAATAAGAAAAGAAATTAGTAAATTTAATGATTTAGATGGAATAAATTAAAGCTAATGAAAAACATAATAATACTTTTACTAGCAGTTAAGCAAATGAAAAATAAAGTCATGTTGAAGTTTAAGTCAGTATGAGTGATCCCAAGATGTTTAGATTGGAATTACAATTAAAAGAAATTGTTGAAGAAAATTAAAATGTGAAGTTATAATTGTAATCTCTTTATGAATAAGCGAAAAATGATAAATAGAAAGTTTTATTACAGCCTTAACTTATAGAAGAAGTTCTCATGATGATAATTTAGAGTGAATTATAAGCTGAAGGTAAAATTGAATTATTATAAACCTTTTTATAATATCTGATAGAAAACTCAGAAAATGATATTGCAAGAATGCCACCAAATGAATTGTATAGAACAGTAAGATCAAAAATGCAACAGAATACTAATTCTAATAGAAATTTAGAAGAGGTTTTAGAGAAGTTTGAAGAAATGTAAAGTGATAATGAAGATTTCTCTCCAAGTTCAATCAAAAAGACAAAAAAGAATAAAAATAAATAATAAAAATCTAAAAAAATAATATTAGAAAGAGCAGATTCTCAAATTGAATAATAATTTTCAGCTGAAAAATCTGAGAAATATATTTCAGTCAAGAAAACAAAAAATAAATTTGAAGATTAATCAAATGATAATTCTGAATCATAAATAATATCAAATAATAACAATAATAATGATAGTAATTATTCTAATAGTATGTTTAAAAAAAAGGCTTTAAATAAAATTAGTGAAGAAAATAGTGTTCTCTAAAAAAATTCACCAAGAAAATAAGAGGTTAACAGTCCATCATCTGCCAATAGAAATGTGTTAAATAATACTTCAATATTTAAATAAAACTAATCTGATACTAAGAATAATAAAATCATGACAAATTAATCTTTTTTATAAAATTAATCATAATAGTAATCATAAGTAAATAATTAATAGTAATAATAATAATAATAATAGTAATAATAATAATAATAATAATAATAGTAATAATAATAATAATTCTAATTATAATAGCCTAAAGAATCAAGTAGATTCAAAACTGAATAATAAAAATAATTATCGTCTGGAAGACATTAAGTAAATAAAAGTAGAGGTTAAATTGAATAAAGTAATTAAAAATCTCTAATTTAATCTCAATTTAAAGATAAACAATTAAGATAAATTAAAAAAAGACATTCTGTAAAAGATGAATTTGGGGAAGTTGATTATGATGAGATTGACGATGATATTGCAAATAGAGGTGTTTAAGTGAATTTTGGAAATGTATTTATTAAAGCATCATTAATTAATTCTCAAGATGATAATTCTAATATGATGGGTTCTTAAATAGGATTTTAAACACCTTAAATGAGATAGAGTTATAGATAATTAGAAGAAAAGGTTACTACAAAGTATACGCAAACTGATGACTTTTTTATGTGGAATTTATTTTAGAAAATGTAAGTAGATCTTGGATTAACAGAAGAATAAATAAAACGATTAGAATAAATATTTTTGAATGAACAATAATTTATACATTATTATGAGAAAACTCCATCTTAGAGATAGAAATCAAGGGCATCTACTCTTATAGTTGATTAAGCAACAAAGGTTAAATAAGAAAAATATATAGAAAATACTATTAATGATAGCAAAATGACTACTATGGTATAATAGAAGAATGAAACGACAGATTCGGAATAATAAATTAGAAGAGCAACAATTTCAATAATGAAAACAACTTAACCGCCTAAAGGATTAGAATCTCCTATGAATTAAGTGGGAAGATAAAAAAGTTAGGTTTTACTTTCATATACGAATGAAAGCAGTATCATTTAACCGAATTAAGGTAGAAGTGTCAGTTAAACATCAGATGTTCATATTGTAAATTATGGAACTGTTAATACAGATACAATTGCTAAAAAATAAAGATATACAACTAGTCAAAAAATCTTAGAGGACATGCTTAAGAATAAAACTGGTTTAACTTCACCCTTCGATATTGAAACAAAAGAGTAAAAAGAATAAAAAATGTATTTTCATGTTTTTGGAGATGAAATGCAAACTGATGCAGATTTTGAATTAGAAGCTATAAGGGTTAATTTAGGAAAGCCTTTAGAGGTGATTTAAGATCATTTAAAGGAAGATGCAATGAAGAAAATATATTAACAATTTATAAATAGACCAAAGAATCCTTGGTAAGATTAACTCTACATGATTGTCTCTCAATTTGCTAATAAACCTCCATAAGCAATTACTTATATAGATTTTAAGAAATATTATGAAAATTATATGAAAGTAATTGGATTTTTTATATTTTAGGTACATAGAAGATGTGGAGATGGATGTATTCATATTCAAAGATTTTTGGCTAGAATAGGATTTGGAATAAATTCGAAAAGAAAACCATTAAATATGAGTAAATAAAGTGTTTCTCCTTTTGAACTGCCAAAACTAAAATGAAAGTTTTGATATGAACTCGTTATTATATTAATTTAAATCTTAAGTAATGTAATAATACTCAAACACTTACGAGTCAGTTGTGAGAACTTAGGTAGTTAGTGGATAAGATTAAAAACCACTCAATTTGGGTCTTACAGATGTTGAAGGAGCAAAGGTTTTGATTATTGTTAGAATCTAGGCTGTTGCCAGAAGACTTTTTGATACTTATGACAGAGACAGAAATGGATAGATTGATAATGTAGAGGTTGTACCAATGATTGTTGATGTCTACAAATCCTTTAATAGAATCTTTTCACCAGCCAGAGGAGACATCGATTCATTTTATAAGTTCAAAATTGATATATTACAATTAGGGTATTGGATAGAAATTAAGATGGCAAAATCACATATTAAGACTTAGAAGATTTGTGTATTAGATATTTGACTAATTAAACTCCAACAAATTTGAGATCTTCTGAAGCACCTCGTTAAAGTGGAATTCAATAAACATAATAAACATCATAAACCGTCACATCATCATATAGAAGAACTCAGTATTGATTGTGATTCCTATATAAAAGATAAATTCAAATTAATTCATAAATTATTCAATTATTCACATTATATATGTATATATAATCTAAGTTTTAATTATTTTGATATCTATATTTATAATTATTTTCTTCAAAATCATAAACAAAATTGGAAACTTGATTTTTTAATAGGTTTATTGATAAAAGTTATAAAGTAAAAAATGAAAATTAATAATGATTGTGATAATTTTAAGGAATTAACAAAGAACTTAGGAAACAAAGTACAATGAAGATATTAATTGGAATAAATAATTTATTTATTTGTGATACATTTTAATATTTAATAATGAATTATTAAAAAATAGAAGGTGCTGAAGAAATTGATGAATTCGATTTCGTAAAAGTGAAGAAAAAAATATAGAAACCAAAGAAAGTAGTAGTCTAACCAAAAGTGATTTAACCTGTATAAAGTTCTGAGATGGTAGGTCCTGATGCTACAAAACCATAATAAACAATATTGGATATAATTTTGGACAATTTACCTTAGAGTGAATTATACGAAAGATCATTAATGCATCGAGAAAATATAAGCATTGTTTTGTCAGCTTTTAAATCTCATATAATAATTACAATATCAACAGACGGACATATTAAGATGTGGAGGAAAGTATTTAGATTAATAGAATTCATTAAACATTTTCGTGCACATACAGGAATAGTCACTTGTGCTACATTGACGGATGGACATGATAAGATGGCAAGTGTATCTCCTGCAGATCGTACTGTTAAGATATTTGATATTCTGAATTAAGATTTGTTGGATATGATAAAACTTCCATTCTAACCTTATGGATGTGAATTTGTGGAAACAGCGGATGTACAATAATAATTATTATTAATCAGCGATGGTAATAGTGGAGATATTTATGTTACTGAAAGTGGTAAAATATTGAAGATGTTTAAATTACATACTCAACCTGTTAAATAAATGAAATATTTGAGCAATTTTCAATTTATGTTTACAATAGACACAAGCGGTAGAATAGAAGTATGGGATCCTTAGACTTAAGATTTTCCAAAATAAGTTCACACAAAACCTTAATTTAAACTACATTACTCTAGCAAAGTGGGTACTGATTTATATGAATTGATGCAACACAAACTACAATGTTTTGGAATGTGTATAAGTAATATGTAGAAACTAATTGTTTTGTATGTTTCAGACAAAAAATTAAGAATCTACAATATTCAAACAGGAAAGATTATACTTACATTAGACGAATCTATTGAAGCAATAACGAGTAGATAAAACGATTAAGCTAATTATCAACAATTACACATCGAATAATCAGATTTTGAAAGAAGACTTTTGATTGAAAAAGATATAGATAAATAACCTGAACAATTAAAACAAATTACAATGTGTTTTGATGAGACCGATTAAATATTGATATATCCCACTTTTATTGGGATAAAACTTATTTATATTAAAACAGGAGAACTTGTAAAACTTTTAGGGAAGATGGAAAGTAGTTAAAGATTTATGAGAGTAGCATTATATTAGGGACCAGCAATGAAGAATACATAAAATGAATAATCTCATAGTTCTCTAAATAGAAAAGAAACTGATCCTACTTTATATATAAGTGCTCATAAATCTAATAAATTTTATGTTTTTTCCCGTAGAATTCCAGAAGACTTAGCAGACAAACCTTGGACAGTAGCTAGAGATGTTTTAAATGAACCATTAAATCAGATTTAATAAAGCATAAGTGTAATTTCTGATAACAAAAATAAAGTATATTATTATTTAAGATTATTTTGTAGACTTTATCTGGATGTTAAGCTATAATTTAAACAACATTCGGAGAAATTTATATTAATTTATTTCCTAATGAAACACCAAAGACAGTGGAAAATTTTATATAACATTCTAAAAATGGTTATTATGATGGGTTAACCTTTCATCGTGTTTAATAAGGATTTATGATTTAAACTGGTTGTCCTAAAGGAAATGGAACTGGAGGTGAATCTATTTGGGGAGGGGAATTCTAAGATGAATTTCATCCAGAATTAAGACATGATAAACCATTTACTGTTAGTATGGCTAATGCAGGTCCAAATACTAATACAAGTTAATTTTTTATAACTGTTTGTCCAACACCTTGGTTAGATGACAAAGTATTAAATAAATTTAAATAAAATAGCATACAATATTTGGTAGAGTATATAAAGGAATGAATATTGTAGTTTAAATTAGTGAAGTTGAAACAGATGATTTCGATAAACCACTCAATGATATCAAAATAATTGCTATAAAGATTTTATGAATATTCATATATTTACATATACAATGTAAAAAATAAAAATTAATTGCAAACTGATTATAAGAATTATAATTCTATCTTCAATATTTAAATCTAAAATAATAATGTGTTAAAAATATTTTATTTAATTAATTAAAATGAATTATAATTATCCAAATATTCGCATACTTATGGTAGGTGTTGGTGGTATTGGATGCGAAATTCTGAAAATTGTAAGTAAATTTACATTCTAAGAATTTCATATAATTGACATGGATACAATTGAAGTAAGCAATCTTAATCGATAATTTTTATTTCGATTAGAACATCGTGGTTAATCAAAATCACTTGTAGCAGCTGAAACTATGAAGAAAATGGCTCCACAGTTAAATATTATTGCTCATTTTGCTGCCATCAATTCACCTGGCTATACTATGGATTTCTTTAGATAATTTGATGCTGTGATAATGGCATTGGATAATGCAGAAACAAGATCTTATGTTAATAAAGTTTGTCATGCTTTAGGAATATTCATCGTTGATGCAGGATCTATGGGATTTAAAGGATA
Organism: Paramecium sexaurelia; assembly: GCA_000733375.1. Taxonomy (NCBI): domain Eukaryota; phylum Ciliophora; class Oligohymenophorea; order Peniculida; family Parameciidae; genus Paramecium; species Paramecium sexaurelia. Next base: position 189,628 of record JPFM01000064.1, read on the forward strand.
AGCCAATGCTTATTATGAAGGAACTGTATGTTATGATTGTTATCCAATTGCGACTACTTAAAAATAATATCCTGCTTGTACCATTCGTTCATAACCATCTAATTGTACTCATTGTGTAATATGGGCTAAATATCTTTTCACTTAACTATTTTCTGGAGAAGTTGGAATTTTGGAGGTTGAAGGATTTGATAAAGATTAACCAAATTCAGTCTATAATAAATTCTTTAAAGGAGAAGAAATGCCTAATTCAATTGATATAATTGAACATTAACTTATCTAGAAGTACCATTTTGAACAAAGGAAAGAAACTATAGAGGAATTACAAGGCATGTGGTTTTATGCTTATCATAAACTTATTAATTTAGGAGTTTTGTAATATGATAAAGATGATGATCTTCATGTGCTCTTCATTTATGCTAGTACAGCATTGAGATGTAGGAATTTTAATATTGAACAATATGATTACTAATAAATTAAATCTATTAGCGGCAATATTATACATGCTATAGCATCGACTAATTCTATAGTTGCTGCTTTAGAAATTCAAAGATTATTAAGTTTTATTCAAAATTTTTAATAAATCAAGTATTTTTAAGACTTAAATGCTGCCTCCTATGTTTCAACTGGTAAAAAAGAACGCATTTTAACTTTAAAAGCCTCATTTCCAAATCCATTATGTAATTCTTGTTTTCATAATCAAATATATTCCAAAGTTGATTTTACACAAATTAAAGTAGTAGATCTAGTATAATCCCTGAAAAATCTATTAAACTCTGAACTTAATATTGTTTCTCTATCTCGTATTATATGGGATGATGAAGATGATGATGATAATTTTGCAATCAGAGAAAAAAAATTAAATGAACTCTTTAAATAAGATCTAGATAATAGATTAATCATTAAATCTATTGAAGAAAAGTTCTTAGCTGTGCTTTGGTTATAACATCAATCTGAACAACTTTAAATTTAATTTGCACCTACTAAAATAGATGATAAATAACTCAGATTGAAGAATCCTTTGCAAAATAAAAAAAAAGAGAGAGTTAGAACTTAGTAAGAAATAAAGGAGTTAAAAGAAACAGACATATTGCCTATAAAAAATTCAGATAAATTTAAGATTGTAGCATAAAAAAAAACTGAAATCCTGATAGATGAAGAACCAAATGAATAAAATTAAGAAAAAAAGAAGATTGAATTAGTCATTGATTGATTTATGATCTAGTTTATTTTAAAAATATCTTACATTTTAGTAATAGCACTTTATTTATTATATAAATTAATGATTGCTAATTAATATTTTAGTTTTTATAAAATATAGGCAAAACTTTCTAAGTTTTTTATTAAATATTTTCTATTAATTATTTAAAATATCAAAATAGAAAAATAAATTTCTAACTTAAAAAAACCATTAGTAATACTTTTTATAAATTCCTATGAAAATCATTATATATTTCTTATTATTAATATAATCTTATTGACTAAGTATAATTCTATAGAATTTCTTTGTCATGCTTTAATTGAATTTTCTACTCCTGAAAATAATTTTTTGTGAGTTTAATATGTTGGAGATTTATATTATTTATTTTAAATTGTTAATGAAAATAATTTGAGATATTTTATAAAAATTAATATGTGATTTAAACTTTCAAACACTGATATTATCAATCTAAAATTTGTTTTTACTATTTAAAATGATACTTAATCGATATTTTTAACGATTTCCCTGAATCTCGAAGTATTAAAAACTAATACTCTTAAAAAGAAAATTCATAAAAAATAATTGATAAAATTTTATGGTACTTTAGGGTACTCAATTCATTACAATATTTTCTCTCAATCTAATATGATCTTTTTCTGTTCTACGGTTTAGATCACATCAATTATATACAAATCTATAATATAATTTTAATAATTGCTCATAACTCTTATAAAATAAATTTGCAGATAAATTATGATTATTATTTGCATGAATATAATTGAAAATTATATAAAGTAAGTATGTAAATGATTGTGAAATCTATTTAAATTTTAAGTATATTTACTATAAATAAACCAAATTAAAGATAAAAATTGGTTTGCCAAATAATTTGATTGGTTAATTTCTAGAAAATTCTTCATTAAAATTAAAAAAGTCCCCATCTTTGTATTGTATTTGTTTAACGATACTATATATACAATTTTATAGTTATATAAATACATTTTCATTGAACATCAGAAAAAATATGTATTTTTTGTATTTTTTAAATAATCAATATTTTTAGATGAAAGAAATATTATATGTTTTCTTCATTGTAAGAATCTTTATATCATCGGGATATTATATCGTGAAAATGAATGATGAAACTTAAATAGAGACAACATAATTTTAAATAAACTTACAAAATTATGAAATCGATTCTTATTTTGCTTATGGTTTATGGAGTAGATACACTCCTTTAAGTAAAATAGCTGTAGTTGGATCATTAGGGCTGTTAGATAGTAATTGTTTTCATCTTCATAATGCTGTTGATTAAACAACTAAAGAATTAAATTTGATTGTTTATGATTGTCTTGACTATTAAGCTAATAAAATTGTAAGAAGAGTGCAATTTATTACGATGGATGATGTCTGGCACTTTTTCGAAGTTATACTAGATAATGAAAATTATGAATATGTTTGGCATTATTTTGAAATAACTGAGTGGCCATTACAAAGAAGATTTGAATTGTTAATATTCTAATATCCTATAACAAAATTATATTAGATTGAGGAAGATATTGTATTTCCTTACAAATCAAATAATTTATTTTTAACATTTGGAGGAGGTTTACAAATAAAATAATAAAATATTGTAGAAATCTTAAAAGGAATACAAAAATTTTCCTTCTATCCAGGTTAATTATATTTATATCCATTATCGAGTGACTATATGTTAATTTCGAGAAATGCTGTTGATATTGCAATGAGTGTATATCAATATTTTGGATCATGTTCATGTTCCAAAAATTACTATTAAAGTTCATAAAATGTAGAATTAACTAATTTAGAAACATTAGTATTTACATCTTAATATAAAAATTGTAATTCATTTCAATTCACAACATGGATTAAAATCAAAGACATTTAAAAAACCAAAGATGAATTCTTATACCAGATAATAAAATTAGCTGCTAATTATGAAAATCCTTAATTCGTTGATTAGAATTTAGCTGCTTTTTAATTATTTTATAATTTTGGTTCACAAAAAAATTAGCTAATTTACACTACATATAGCTTTACATTTCCCCTTGTATCAATTAATTTTGAGGATAATCCATATTTAATTAGAAAAGAGTTTGATCTTTAAAATAACATAAAACTTTGGCATGTTGTTTAAGTTGTATATAACAATTAACAATTAACTGCTACAACCATTTTTTATGAGGGTTTATAACAATTTGAATATAAATTTTAGATAGCAGCTAAATAATTTAGTGTTCTCTAATTCAAACTATAGTATGGGAACCTATTATAATACGATTATGATTATATATCTGTTCAATTGAGAAATCCTCAATTCGACAATTGTGCTAACTTTATATAACTCCCAGAATTATTATGCAATATAAGTTGTCAAAAATGCGATGGACCTACAGAGAGAGATTGTTTGTCTTGTTCTGAGGATTCAAAACGTTTTTATAATGCTGAAAAAAAGTCATGTGTATGCCCATACAGTATGTTAGACAACTATTAATGCAAAGACTTTTCAAGTTACAATTTAATCCTTGTAAAAGAAGACATAAAAAAATAGAAATGTCTTTAAGGGTATTTTTAAATTGAAGAAAATTGTATAAAATGGTAATTTTAAATATTTATATAAGTCCATCTATTCAGACTGATAAAAGTCTATCTTGTTTAGAATGTGTGAATAATCCTGAAACTTGGAGTAGCAAATCTTTATGTTAAACAACTTTATTTAATGATGAATAAGGAATGGTTACTTAATATATTTAAACTTAATCATTTTATTATAATTATGATGGTAATGATTTATAAATCAAATATTATACGTCACAATCAAATAATGATGAATAGATTCATAACGAATTTGAATTATCAACAATTTAATTTAAAAACTTCTGTTTTAAAACTTCATTTAATATAAAAAGTGAAAAAGAATGTTTTGATTGCAATCTATCAAATTGTGATTAATGTTATTTATCTGAATTAGAAATGAAATGTTTAAAATGTATCAATAATTTTTCACTTAAAGATGGAGTTTGTGAATAACATTATGCTGGAATTTCAAATAATAACACTTGCTTATCTCCATATTACTACACTTCTACGTATCAATGCAAATTATGCGATATTGAAAATTGTATTTATTGTTTTGAATATTTAAGTGATGATTTGACAAAATGTACTTTATACAAAAAGTTTGAATAATTTAATATTAATAATTCTCACAAAGTTGGCTGTGCTTTATGCAATGATGGATTAATTTTCGATTTTACTATAAATAAATGTCAAAATCAAAAACCATAGATAAATAATTGTTTAAGATCCTTCATAAATTAAGATGGATAAGAGATTTGCACTTTATCAAAAATTGATGATTTTAGTATCTCCCCTTAAATTATTAATTGTTAAAAATATATACCATTTTGTCAATAATGTATACTATCTACTTCCAATTTAATCAAATGCATATTATGTGAAAATGGTTATACAGTATCATTATCTACAGGTGAATGTTATTAATGTACTATTAAAAATGCTATACTATGCATTGAAGGTGATGTTTATTTAAATGATGGTTGGGTATAGTTAATTTAAAGCTTCTTAATACAATTTTTACCTAATTAATATTATTATCCAAATCCATATCCTTAGCGTAATACGATAGAACAAGCAATATAATGCATAGATGGTTATAGGCCAGCACCAAATAATTTGTGTATAAAATATTGCGATTCTAATTGTTTGTTGTGTTTGATGAGTCGCGATCCAACTTATAAATTTTAATGCATGAAATGTTCTTTAAATTATTATAATTTGGCAATTAAGTCCTCGGAAAATGGTAAATGCCTTTAGTGTCCTTAATTATGTATGTCGTGTTAATCTAGAACAGAATAAGAAATCAAAGTATTTATACATAATGTACTTAGATGATAAATCCTTATTTTGTTGTAAATGATCAAACAATTCATCACACATTTAAATGCATCCAAAGAGCTCCAGATAACAATATCGTTATTGATCCTTATACCAATATTGCAAAGTATTGTGAAAACTCCCTTTGCACTAATAATATTTAATATTAAGTAATTTTTATTTCCAAAGATATAGGTTGACATTGATTGTGACAATTAATTTTTTTTATTAGATCCTAATTTTCCATCATTTTATTAAAATAATATAGACCCTAATTATTGCAACAATTTAGGCGTATAAAAAATAATTGTCTTAATGAGAATTAGTATTTACACTTAATGTGATTTACCTAGTTCTATCAATTTTTAAAATAATCTTAAAGAAAAAATTTACCCTCTTTAAGAAGTTCAATTAAAATTGGTAGGTCTAACTATATATGGACTATAATCAGCTATTAATGCATTTAATTTTAATACTGTTGAAATTAATAATATGGTTTTTGAAATTTAAAATATATCTTATTTATATTTAGAAAACAATTAAAGTTAAATTAACTTAATTATCAATAATTCAACGATATTTGGAAGCTTGGATTAAATTTAACAATACTCTATAATTATTTAGAAGCCTGGTGATTTAATTGTAAACCATCTTAATTTATTAGCATTAAACCTTTTAAATTCTTCGCTTATAGATTATATTTCTATAAGTTCTCAGAGTTAAATAACTATTAAAGAATTATTAGTATATAATTCTAATTTTACTAATTGTATTTTATTTAAGTTCTTTAATTTGTAATAATCAATTTAAATAATTAACATAAAATTTTAAAATTGTAAATTTTAGAATACCACAATATTTTTATTTAATTTAAATTCAACATCAAAATCATAGATTTACATAAAGAACTTAACATTATCTGAAAACACAATAATTAACTCAAGTTTGATATTATTATCAAACTAAATTTAAATTAATCTTTAGAATACTTATATTTTTGGAAATCAAATAAGAGATTCAATTTTACTTGATTTAAATTATAATCTTGTCATTTAAGCTATGTTGCTATTTGGCAATACTTTCTATTTATCATTGTTTGCTAGGATAACTGAGGTTTAAGGTTAATCTAATACCATATCGATAAATGATATTATTATTTAATCAAATGAATTTTAAACTTCTTCTATATTAGAAACTTAAGCATATAAAGATGGCTATACTTCACTGTAACTTACAAATATTTAAATTAAAGATAACAAGAAATTTATAGAATAAAAAGTATATCTATTTAATTTAAATTGTTATTAAATATTAATTCGAAATTGTATAATAATTAATTCTAATAATATACATCATTTTAATTTGTTTGAAATGTACTAAATTACTATTGAGAACATAAATTATGAAAATTCAATATAAATTAATAAAGTGCCTTTATCTGTTGAATGCTTAAGTAGTTAAGAATAAAATTCATAATTATTTTAGATATACAGATTTTAAAGACTTATAATAAACGATGTTATGATTTTGAATTAATTTAGCATAAATTTTTCATTCATACACATTTTTTCAAATGCTTTATATTCGCCTGACACTAAGGAAACTATATAAATTAAAAATTTATAATTTTAAGGAAATATTATTTTAAAATAAAATTTAGGGAGTATAATATCTCTGATTTCAATATATTCTGAGAAATTATAAGAAATTACATTAGAGAATGTACTTTTTTAAGAAGATTTTTTTAATGAATTAAATGATGATCCAACTTAGACTTCTGCCGGACTTATATTTATTAATTCCCAATAAAGCTCTGTGTCAATCATCAATATAACATGTTAATAGAATGCAATCACTAATTCCTCAAATTCATTTATTTATATTAACTCAAATTCTATTTTAACTAAAAATATTTAAATAAAAAATCATAACTCCTTAAATTAAATAATTTGGAATAAGTATTACGATATTCCTTCAATAAACTAACAAAACATAGATGATATAAATTAAATAATTTAATCCATATTTACCATTAAAAATTAAGGAGGAGTAATGTCGATTACTTCTTCTAACATTGTAATTGCTTATGGTTTATTTTAATAAATATCTTCTGGTAGTAGTTCATTGTTTGATATAAAAACATAAGGTTAAGGAATAATTCTTTTGCATTCCTTAAATATTAGTTAAATTGAAGCCGATATGGTGTCGACAACAGAAACATAAGGTTGTATAAGTATTTATTCAAAAAACAGTATGTTAAATTTATAAATTAAAAATGCAAAATTTTAGAATGTATTTAATAGATTTAGTTCTTCAATTTTATCAATTACTCCGTCGTAAAAATAAAATAAAATTGAAATTTTAAATGTGGATTTATAAAATTGTTTAACATTAATTAATCAATTTATGAAAATAGAATTTTCTTTTTAAAAATTGAAATAAAACTTAGTTATAATTTAAAATGTATTTATAAATTAATCAAACTAAGATTGGATAGATTATTTTTATAAGATTGATCCAATTAGTTAGAGTGAAATGAATAAAATTAATAACGATAATGCATTAATAAATTTAAATGGATGTGAATTATTAATAAAAAATTTGTAATTAGATGGAACATATATTTCTCCAATATTAAAAATTACAGATTCCCAAAAAATATAGATATTCGATTGTAAAATTAAGTCAATAAAGATTTTTTATTCTTTTCATATAATGTAATTTATTTAAACTAAATTCTAAAAACTTATTATATAACTTAACTAAATATTATTAAGAAATATAACAGTTTTATAAAATATTAATGAAATGCCTACATTTTAGAAAGCTTATTAAAATAAATTTTACCTTGATAAGTGCATGATACAGAAAATCGATTCAATAGATTAAGTATAATCTTTTGATTCCTTTTAATAAACTTTCAAATATTTGAATTCAAATATATCATCAACAGGATCATTAATGTATTTTTAAAGCATTTCATTAGAAAATGTTATTAATCTTAAAACCTTTTCTTTAATACAAAATAATTTTACAGGGAATTTTAGAGGATTGATAAATTTTGAATTATAAGGTTTTAAATTATTAAAAATTAGCGAATTTAATTTTATATAAAATGGGATTACTTAATTAGGATGCATCAATTTTATAGCAAATACTAATTTAGAGAACAGAATTAAGTTAAGAAATTCTAAATTTATCTTAAATAATGGAACATTTGGGTCGGGTGTCTTTGCCTAAAAAGTGAGATTAGACATATAAAATTGTTATTTTCTTTAAAATTATGCTTCACAATAAGGTGGAGCTATCTATATGGAAAATTGCAATAATAATTTTAATATTGTTAATTCATTGTTTTTAGAAAATTAAGCTTAATATGGAGGTGGTATCTATTTAAATGGAAATAATCAACTAGATAAAAATAATTTTAAGAACTCTTTAATTAAGTTAAATCATGCTGAAAAATTAACTGAAAATGTTGTTGAGATACCACACCATTTAAGTTTACAAATAAATTCATATATAATGCATTCATCATAAGAGGAGGAATAAAATTTAACTACCAACATTCTTAAATTAAACAAATATAAGAGTATAGAATAAGGCTAATTATTTAATACAAGCCAACTTTATTTACCAAGTAATCAATAAATAACAAGCTTTTAATTATTTAATCCTAAAACTTAAAGATTTTTGTAATATATCTATGAATTTTCTTTATTCTTTTAAAATAGTAATAATGAAAAAGTACCTAATATTATTAATTTTACATGTAATACTTAAATGTTTACTCAATTATAAAGCAACCAATCAATTTAGGATCCTAAAAATATTGAAATTTTACCATATAATTATGAAACAAATAAACTTAATTTTGAATAATATATATTTACATTTGATCCTTATTAGAATAGTGATTAAAATCTTTTTGTATAAATCAATTGCACAACTTAATAAGATTTATAAACAATTAGATACATAATTAAAGCAAAGACTTTCAAATGTTAATTAGGAGAGTTTTATATTAATAATGGCTGTTAGTAATGTCAATCAAATTAAGGTTTTTATTCAGTCACTTATAATGCAACAAAATGTTCAATATTTGATAAATCAAAATTTACAAATATTACATCAAATAAAATCCAATTGTTATAAGGATATTGGAGACCAGATGTTTTATCTGATTACAGCGATTTATGTTTCAAATAATAACTATTTTGTTTGGGAGGATGGGAAGTAGGAAATAATCTTTGTTTTTAAGGCCATATAGGAGGATTATGTGAAGAGTGCGATAATTATAACATAAGAGGGGAAGGAAATTACTATAAAGACTTGTAAAAATACAGTTGCGAATCCTGTTCATTAATTGCTAATAGTATAATTTCATTTACTATGGCTTCTTTGTGGTAATAAAATTTATCATTATATTTCTAGGTCTATTCTATAAATTATTCTAACCTTAAAGAGCATAGATAGAACTAATTAATTATTTTAATCATTGAAATTAGGAATGAAATATAGTAAAATACTATTTAAATTAAATTAAGGTATCATTTATATATTAAATTGTATAGATCATTAAGGTATTTTAATTAAGATGCTTGTTAATTTTCTTTGGATATATTCTGTTATTTTTTCATTTAATATCTAATTTAAATTTTCTTTTGGAATTGTAGATTAAGTTAGCAATCCTTCTAATTTTATGGCAACAAGTTTAGACTGCTATTTATTAGAATTAGAATAAATATAGTTAAGTTATTCTAGAATCATTGCTATGATAATTCTAATTTTGTTATAAATGCTAACAATATTTTTAGGATATAGAATTTTAAGTTTAGTTAAAAAGGCTAAATTTTAGAATAGTGTTATATCCAACACTGGTCTCTATCTTTATGTATCTAATTTTGCAGCATTAATTAAACAGTAACATTTTTATGTGTATCCTTAGATTCTCATCATTATTATCAAGAAGATAGATATCAAATATTGATTACATTTAAGGAAACGTATCTCTTTTATTTGATACTAAATCTCACTATAAATGGATATATAGCTTTATATTACCAGGTTTAAGCCTTGTTGGTTGTTTTATTCCAATGTTTTTATTTTTTTTAATGTTTATTGTGAGAAAGAAACTAGATCAAATTAAATTGAGGAGACATATATGTTATATGTTTAATGAGTATGATGAGCATAGTTATTTTTGGGAATTCATAAAAATATGGAAAAAAATTATCCTCATTATTATTCTAACTTATTTTGAAACTAATATACTATTAAAAGCATCTTTATTGGGACTCAGCTTATTGGTCTATTAGGTTTCTACTTATAAAGCAAAGCCATATGTAAATAAAAAACTTAACTCTCTTGATTTAGAAACTGGATAAATTTGTTCTATTTCTATATTTTTAGCTGCTACCAAATATGTATGTGAGTAATAAGAAAATCAAATCTATTCTTATTTACTGTAATTTATTATTATTCTTTTATGTATCAAACTTTGTTATCCATTTATTTATGAAATTTTTAGGGTTTATTATAAAAAATATAAGAATGGTTTAATAATTGTTTTGCTTGAAGTTATTAAATTAATTAATAGAAATTCTAGATTGGCTTAAATATTTAAGAAAAAAGTAGATAATTCTAAATAAAAAGAAGAAAAATTGAAATTACACTTTTTAAAATTAAAGTAATATTTGTTTTCTGTTTCAAAACTTTAAAGTGACAATTAAAAGTATATTTTTAGATAAATATTATAGATTACATATATCATTATAATAGCCAAAATATACATTTAGAATTTTAACCTCTAGAGAAAATGAAAATATAAAATTCATCAAAACTGATTGATATCAAATATTTTATTGATTTCTGAATCTCATAATTAATGTGTTACTTATGAAATTATAATAAACATTTTTATTATTTAATTTGTTATATATTATAATAATAATTCAAAATATTTAAAATAAATGGACGAGTATCAATTAGATTTAGGAGCATCGGAAGATATAGATCCAAGTTTAGAAGGAGGATTCAAAATTTAATTTAATAAAGAAATTAATATAGAAACTAGGTTGATATCAATCAAATATAATTGTTAGAATATCATTTGGTAATAATGGCCCTTAAGAAATAGGAACACTTGAATAGATTAAAGTGAAAATTTTGAAATAGGTAATTTTTTTAATATTATTGTTAAGGGAGATTAATAAGCATTTGAGAATTTAAAAATTGAATTGACTAGTGAAACCGATCTTTTCTTTAATTACATAACTATGTATTTTACATTTCCTATATTTTAGTATTGAATAAGAAAATTTCAAAAATATAAAAGAGGAATAAAAACTTACAATCGATTATCCTTTATTCTTATAAATGTTAATCAAATTATTTAATTCATGTCACAAAGAACCTAATCAGTAAAAACTAAAATAATATAGTTAGCTTTTTCTGTGTATTTTTTATTCAATAAGATGGAACTGCTAAATTAGATTTTATAGAAAACTTAGAATATAAATTTATGGAAATGTTATCATTAGAATTTAGTTCTGCAACTGAAGAAGTTATAAGATAAAATGTTTCATTTCGATATAATCTAATGAAAGCTAAACTTTAATTTGTTTAAAACAAGTAATTTTTTCTCATTTATATAGATTAAACGATATAACATCTCTAATAAAATTAAAAAATCCATCACTTTTAACATAATTAAATAAATCTTCAATAAATAATAGTCAAATATAAAGTAATTAAAATGGTAGTAAATATCTGGGATAATCTAGAAAAAATAATAATTCATCTAAATTTATATGATACTCTAAGTAGAATTGTATAAATTTATCATCATTCAATATTTTACATTAAATTTTAGTATATCTATTTGAATCTTATTTATTAAATTCTAACTAATTAATAATCTTCTGCAATTATGCTTAGATATTCTATCTCTTAATCATTCCTTAGTTTTTGAAGAAAATTATGCTGTCTTAAATAGATTTAACACAGTTTTGCAATTGAAGCACTTTCAACCCTTTCTTCTGGTTTTTTTAGTTTAACTAATTTTGCTCTTCCGATTATACTTCCTCAATCATTACCCATGTATTGATGAAATAAATATAAAATAATAACAATAATGAAAATTAAATTTTAATTTTTAATCAATTGAATTAATATTTATAAGTATCAGTATAATTTTTTGTTGCTTGAAAATTGATTGCATTAAATTTTAATCGCTTTTAATAGAGTGAGAGTATTTTCAATTTTCTTATCAGAAATTTATGATTTATTTGCAGAAATACTATTTTATGTGTGATTGCATTTACTAGGATTCGGAGAAGTTGTAACGCTTGACCAAAAATTAGACTATGATCTATAATACTTTTCTTTTTTTAAGTCTTTTTATTCTGTTTATTTTTTATCTTTAGGTTTAGTATTCAAAAAAGATAAGACTTTATCTTTGGTGATTTTATCATTTGAGAAATTTTAAGTATCTTCTGTTAAAATCTTTTAAAAATAAGCTCTTGAAGATGAATATGAATGATGGTTATTATGCTATTTCTTTCCTCTTGGTTATGAAGAAGGTCTAACAGAAAGACATTCCATAGATGATTAAAGAGTTTCTGATTTTAAATTACTAAAATTCAATTATTTAGATAGAGAACTAGACAATAATTATTAAAATTACTTAATTACAAATTTAAGTTCTGATATTTATTTTTATTGCTATTTATTTTATTTTTCAAAAGTCTCTACTTTTGTTTAAAGTTTTTCACATAATTATATGCTTTCTTATAATTATAATTCTTTTGAATCTATTTATCCTAATAAATCTTAAATCTATTTGGCTTATTAATACAATTTATTTTCTAATAGCTATATAAGTATATGGAAATACTTAATTCTTTTAAAATTCGAGCATTAATCTTTCTGAAGCATGACTTACTTTCATATGTGTTATATTTGAATTATCTTCAGAAATCTTATCCAATTGAGATACTCTAGACATAGTCATTGATGGCTCTAGTATGTTTTGACCATTCTTAAATTTGCTATAATAATCATTCATAAAGATATCAGTTAAATTGTTAGATAGAAGCATATTTGTTAATTGATCAGATTCAGAGATCTCCAATAATGAGTCTTATTCTTGCTAATCCATTTAATAAAGTAAATTAATTTAAGTTGATTGTTTTTAACAATTCTTACTAATAAAGAAAATATATTTATTAAGCTATATTCAAATACAGTCTTCCTCCACTTTCTTATCACCCCAAGTATTTATAATGTCAATCTAAAGTAATTTGAAATTCTTACTCTTCTGACCAGAGTGAGAAGTCTTTATACTTTTCTATTGTCTTATACAACTTCAGCCAAATCTGTGTAGTATGTAGACCAAGGATATGCTTTATTTTTCAATAATGTCTATTAAACTCTTAGATTAAAATACTTACTTCAACAATAACAAGATGATTTCCTTAAATTGCTAAATAAAGAGGAGTTCTATGTAAAATATCAACGGCATCTACATCGGCATGATTCTTTATTAACAATTCAACCATCTCTATTAATCCTTTTTTGCAAGCCCAATGTAAAGCTGTCATATTATAAAAATCAAAATCAAATACAAGATATCTATTTTACTCTAACAATTCATAGACTCTATCCATTTGATTCAACTTTACTGCATGAATAAACTCATTAGACATTTTTCTTTAGTAAGGCTTTTTAGAGAACACTTTGTTCTCAATCATAAATTATGGATCAATATTCATAGCCTTCAATTTATTAATAGCTCTCAAAAGTATCATTCTCAATTGTTTTTTTGATCGCTTGGGAGGTTCAATTTTTGATTTCACAAATTAATGATCAAAGTCAAAACATTACATAATACGAGGAGATTAAAATTCTGATATAACAGTTTCTTTTGGAGACTATAAAGCAGGAGGTGGTTAAAATTAAGATATTTCTAATTATGGAGTTTCTTCATTAGTTTATTAATAAAGTTGAACTTAAGGTAAAGTATTAAACTTTCCTTTCTTTATTTAAGTAAGATAACCTCTTACAGTTTTATCAGTAGTAGGTCTTGAGCTCCTAGTAGTATTTGTTGGAGAGAGATTTTTTATTATTCTGAATCTTGGTGAATTATTTTTTGTATAAGTGTATTCTATTTTAAGTTTTGGTACTTTTGGACAATGTTCACTCAACATTTTACGATGAATTGTTGGTTTGCTTAATAATTCTTTTATTTGATTTGCTTGCTGACTCTCTTTTTTTAAATTTGTTACTCTTGGAGCCAATTTGAGTTCCCTGTATATTACTTTTCAAATACCTAAATTCACTGAGTATTCGCAAATAACATTTATTTTAATATAATTCATTCATTATTATAATTAATGTATAAATTAAATAAGAGTTAGACAGTTCCACTTAGAACTAAGGAAAAAAGCAATATTCTTGCTCTATGTGTTAATTGTGAAGAATTCATTCCTCTAGATAGAATAGATCTTCATGCTTAAATTTGTACTTAAGTATCCAATAAAGTTCTAAAATTTTCGTTTTCTTCATTTTTGTTTGATGAAAATGATTTCAAATTAGAAAAATTGAAAAAAAATTTGTTAACCAAAAATTATCAATATACTCAAAGATTATGTAGAATTTGTGAATTAGTGATTCAAATCAAAACTATAGGATATGTAGAAGAAGCATCACTTATAGAATTTGAGAATGAGCTTATTTAAATGAGTAAAGAATAAATTTAATCAATAAATTTATCACTTTATATAGAAAGATTACATTTACTTGTAATTGATAGAATAAAAATTATTTAGAATTAACTAAATTCTAAAGTTATTAGACCATCTTAATCTTAATAAAACTTTTATGCTTAAACAAGCACTGTGTTTAATTCAAAATAATCTAAAATCTCATAAGGTTCAACTTAAACTTTTAATAATTTTAATTTATAAAATTTGACTTCTAATAACTTTGAGTAATCAGAAATATTTCTTTCTGGACATAGAGTATCATTATAAAGTTAAAACTAAGAGAATAGAATGACAACCTTAACTCGATTCTCATAAGAATCCACTAATTAATAATAAGGATTGTTATCATAATAGAAAAGAGGGGAAGTGTTATTAACAAATATTAGTGAATAATCAGCAGAACCAATTAAAGAATATGGAAATCCAAAAACATTTGCCTAGCGTTGTTTTTATTCTAAAGTATTAAATTTTAAATTGGGATATCCATAAAATAGTCCAACTTAAAAAATTCCTGTATCTTTGTTATGGAAATAAGCAGAATCAAAATAAATCAGATCTGAGAATTGGGATCTATTTATTAAATAATGCCTTGATAATCCCTTTGAATATGTAGATCCTAAAAAATTTAATAAAAATTTCAATCATTCAAATCTGAATCAGCACCAATGATTTTAGTTTCATTTTCAAATATTTATTTGAAAAAAATATTATGTTACTCTTATAAATTATATTATTATACTTTTTAATTCTTATTCTTAAAAATACCAAAAGTAAAATCAGATTAAAAAAGCTAATATATATTAAAAGATTATCTTTATTTAATGGAAACTAAAATGAAATATAACAATATTGATTCAATATTCCTAAGTTTAAACAAATTTATAAATATCAAGGATTATAAATTATAATTTAAACAAAATTAATTAAATATTTGATATAATACATTAATTACAATTGAAATATTAAGCAAAAATGCATTAAGATAAATTAGTTTGTATAATTTTTTGAACTCGTTTCTTATAAATTCTAAAAATGAAAATTTATTTTAAATACAATTAGGTGATATTTTACAATATTAGAAAGATTATTTGATAATAATTATTTATTAAATAAAATGTATTAATACAGTTAATCATACCATTAAACAAGAAAAGAAAATAAGCAAAATTAAATATATAATTCCTTATAGTTAGAAAGGGAATAAGTTAAGTCTTTCATAAAATAGCAGGAGTTAAATCACTAATAGCAGTCATAATTTATAAAAGAGTAAATAAATCAATAAACAGACTCAATTAAAATTAGAATTGCATAAAGGAGAAATAGCTTATAAGTAGACTAAGAAGCTAAACAAATTTAAAAAATCGTTGCATATTTCAATTAGAGAATCTAAAAAATTAGAGATCAAGTTCAAAACGAAGATTAATTAATATTAATATAATAATTAGAAGAAGAAAAACTAAATAAGATCTTGCAAATACAAAATTAAAATTGATTCTTATCATATTTAATTACTTTTTATTGTATTCTTATTTGTATTATTTATAAATAAAATTATTTTTTTAATATTTTTCTAATAATTGGCTTTAACAATTAATTAGAAAATACCATAAGTATATTATTAATGTTTTCGTTTTCATAAATATTAGAACATATTATTACTAAAGAGATATATAGTTATCATAATCCATTTGAATGTTTACAAAATAATCATATCATAATTTAGTAAGATTAATAATATAATTTGATTAATTTAATATTATTCTCATCAAAAGTTTTTGACTATTAAAAAGTTAGACAAGTATTGTTATCTATTCATCAATAAAAGATTCAAAACAAATATATATATGTATATTTATATTTATTAGAGTAATAAATGAATCAAAATTAATTGAATTTAATTCTATTGATTGTGTTTAATAATACTTGATAAATTATAAATTTATTTATAATATAAATAGATTTATTTAAATTACTAAAATTTATGGAAATGTTCTATATAATTTAGGAATACTATTTTACAAGGACCATTAATCATATCTATTCTAATTATGAAATAAATTTTTAGAGTATTTTTGGGGATTCAATACAAAAAAAGTATTTGAATGTTTGATTAAGTTGATATTAAAATATAATTAAATAGTTAAAATAAGGGATGAGATATTGATAAGATTGTAGAAAATTGGCCAATTAAATAATTTAAATTTAATAAGGACTTACTAATAATGGATTAAAGCTTTTGTTGCATTTTGTTTTTTCTTATATTGTTGTATATTTCTGATTAAATTTAAATTATTTTACTGCAAATCTCAATTCAGATCTTTTGCAAATATAAAAATCATAATTTTTTGGTTTACAACTATCATAATCTATTTAAGTTTAATAGAACCAATTATGATTAATTCTGTTTTATTTTTTTGCTAAATACATTTTTGATAAGTTCTATTTTTGTTGTTTATTCCGTAAACATAAATTAAATTTAATAAAATAATTCATTTTTTTATTATAAGATGAAATAAGGAAATTCAAATTAAAAAATTATATAACTTTCTATCTATTTAATGATATTGTTTTTTATATAAATTTCAACAATATTATATTTAAAACATAGAATTCAATTTTTAAATGAAAGCAAGAAATTTAATCAATCCTATTATATAGATAAAATATATATTATAAAAATAATTTGATAAGGAAGAATTTATTAAAAATTTAAGAAAAATAGAAAGAATAGAGTTTATATTTTATTATATTTAACCTTATACAAAAATGAATAAAATATTGATATTATTAATATGAATGATGTTTCTCATTTAATTGATGAATTGAATGATTAAATTCTAACAGATTAATATGTATACATAGATTTGTTAGGAGGAGGATCTTACGGTAAAGTTGTAAAGGCTTAAAGTAAGGAGCTAAGTAAATTTGTTGCAATAAAAGTAAATTACTTAATTTAAATGAGTAGATTATAGAAAGAAATAAGAATAAAGCGTAAGATTAAGAGGCATCTCTGTTGGAAAAGTGCAATCATAAAAATATAGTACATTTTCATAAAGTTGTATTTTTGTTAATCTAATAGTTGCTTTATACACATAATCACTTATATATAATTATGGAATACTTATAAGGAATAACACTTGAAGAAGTCATTTAGAAGGAATTACCTGAAAAAAAAGTTAGAAATCTTATTTCGCAAATTTTAGAAGGATTGAGCTATTTACATAATCAAGGGATTATTCATCGAGATTTGAAGCCATGTAAGAAAAATTTAGGATTTAAGCAAACATATATTTGGTTCGAGAGAACAATAAATCCATTGTTAAACTGATTGATCTTGGACTTAGCTATTAAATAAGTTCGCATAAAATAGCCAATAAGTAATGCGGTACACTGTTATATATGGCACCAGAATTGGCATAAGATGTGCCTTATAATTAGACTGTAGACATTTTTGCACTTGGAATCATTTTTTATTAATTATTTCATGATGGCAAACATCCATTTTTTGTTTCTGGAATGAGAAGTTCTGAATATTTTAGAAGATTGGCAAAATTAGAATTTAACTTGTATTTCAATTAGAATATTCCATTTATGGCCAAAGATTTTATATTAAAAACAATGGCTTTATCACCTGATGATAGAATGTCCGCTTATTAATGTTTGGATCATCCATGGATAAAAAATGTAGAGTAATAATAATTTCCTATTACCAAAAATGAAATTATCTCAACATTTATTGTGAAATAGAAATTCATCAAAATTATTAAAGGCTTGATGATTATTACTAAATTGACGTAATTGTCAATTAAAAAAGAGCCAATAGATAATGATAGTAAATGTTACACTAAATCAAATTTAACAGAATTCAATTCTAAATGTCCTTCTGAATAAGAATTCATTCATTTATAAATACCTTTGACTTAAAGAGAAAAACCCCCTCTTTCAAAGTCTAAAATGCTAAAGACAGTCCAAGGAACATTCAATACTCCACAAATGACTAAAAGGCAAGTTTCCAGGGGATCTTTGGCATTAAGCTTTCTAGGTTCTCCAAAAACTTCAACTCCGTAATCTCATACTAAAAGGACTCTTAAAACCCCTTCTCCTACATAGTTTAGATTGCCAGCTATCTAATCCCCTAAACAAACTTAAAGTCCAAACATCGCAAATATTATAAATAAATCAAGATTTTTTTAACATTGATATTCATTCAATATTATTTTATATATAATTTTAATGAAATTTAACATTATTTATCATTAATTGAAAATTTATTTATTAATTATTATATTGTATTAATCAAATTTACAAATATTTAGTGAAAAATTTATAGATTTCATTAGAAGTGTAAAAATTTATTAATTTTATATCATCAAAATTACTTTTTTTCATAAGGTAACTAAAAATTCTTCCCAAATTCAAAAAAATTTACATTTTTACTTTTTATTTTTAAATATAAAGAACTGTGATAAAAATTTAAGAACAATATAAGAATCTATAATTACTTCTTTTTCTTCCCTCTACATATTTTGCATGCGATATTATAATGTCGATATATATGTACAATAATGTTTGTTAAAAAAAAAAAAAGTTTAAAAAATCAAAAAAAAGATGAATATGAAATAGCAGGGAATAAAAATAAAAATCAAGGAAAATCCTCACTTTTAGTTTTACTAAATCTACTCTTTT
Organism: Paramecium sexaurelia; assembly: GCA_000733375.1. Classification (NCBI taxonomy): domain Eukaryota; phylum Ciliophora; class Oligohymenophorea; order Peniculida; family Parameciidae; genus Paramecium; species Paramecium sexaurelia. The sequence continues at coordinate 209,197 of JPFM01000064.1, forward strand.
TCAATTATTCTTCTTTTTAATTGTTATTAAATTTAGTTTATTTCAAAGTCTAAGATTTTGGTGATTAGAGATCTTCTGTTCGAGGAGATATAATTTTCACTTCCTTTACTTCATTTACAAATGATAATCCATTATTACAATCCAATTTAGGTGAAAATTACATGTAGGAATTAGATTTTTTATGTTTAGGAGTTTCAGATCCTTGTGAAGAAGGAGATGATTGTCGAGATCTTGATCCTAGTTGGATAGTAAGATGTTTGTTATTTAGCATAAATGGATTAGTAATATTTTTATTTTTGATTTGTTTAGATCAAAATTTTAGGCAATTTAAATCATAAAATATAAGATTTACTTTTGAATTAATTTTTAATTAATAAATATAGGATATAGTATATTATTTAAGTAATAGAAAGTTAGGGTAAGGAAAACCTTAAATATTATCTTGGATCTTATTGAAATTTAATGGATTTTTATTAATTAAATTTTTAATAAATAAATGGCAACAAAACAAAAGTCAATAGAGGATTATAGAAATGCTGTGAAGTTATTAAAATTAAAAGTGTTAAAACTGCAAAAGCAAAATGAAGAGTTGATAGATAAATTAAGAGAGCAAGGGATTCCTCTTGATTAATAGCACGATTAAGTTGATTTAAGTAATCAAGCAGTTATGGGAATTTTTTCAAGAAGTTGTAGAAGAGTAGGATTGACTCCAGAAATGATGTTTAGAGCATCTGATAGAGAAGGATAAGGATAAATCAGTACTGAAGACATGAGATTATTTTTATCAAAAGTTAGATTGGGTTTGAATAATACTTAATTGACAATGTTAGTTAGAATTTTTGATGAAGATTGTTCAGGAGTGATAAAGAGAGAAGGTAAAATAGAGAAATTAATTTAGAGTATTATGATTGTTTGTAAGCTTACGGAATTAATGAAGAAAGAGTATCAGGTTAATCTAGAACTTATGGATAAGAGAGTTTATTAAAGTACGCTAGATTACTATTGATGAATAGAATGTCTGTTGAGGATTCTCTTAAGAAATTAGGGGACAATATAATACCATCTCATTTTGTGTAAATCTCTTAAAAATTATAAGATCTTTTATTCACGGTATTGATGGATCAAATTTATTAAATGAGAAAGAAATTATAGCAGTTTTTAATCATATAGATGTTAATAAAAGTGGAGTTTTATAAGCTACATTTTATGATTAAGAAGTTAGAAAGGCAATGAGAGTTGCTTAATCAGATATAGGTTTAGGTGTTTAGATAAATACAAATTAAGGAAATTAGGGAGGAGGAGGATATCCAAATTATGGAGGAGGAGGAGGCAATCCAATTCCTAAGGCTTAACCAGCAGGTATTTTAAAGCCAAGTTAAATTTCATAATAATTGGATCCTTTTAGAATGACATAAACTTAAATGGGATAATCAAAGTCAGGTATGAATATGTCATCTTCACATGCATTTTTGAATGAAACAATAATTATGTTAACAGAAGAAGATAAAAAGAATATATAGACAATTATAACCAAATTAAAAGCACAAGGAATAGACGCTATAGAGTTTATAAGAGTTGTAATTTAATAATTGGAAGTTCCAGGTGCAGGAATTATGTTATACGACTTTTATAAAAAATTCGATAAAAAAATTCCAAAAAGTGATTAATTAGCATTTTTTAATGCTCTTGATTTAAATAAAAATGGTTCCATAGATTATGATGAATTGATGGTATTTTTTCAAGAATTTAAGTCTCCAAAAGATAATTTTGATTTGTTATTTGAAATTTTGACAAGAAAATTATAAGCTTTGGAAATAGGTATAGTCTAGCATTTGGCATCTGAATAAATTTATGAAAACACAGAATTAACATCGGATTAATTTTATTAATTAGCTTAGATTTTATTCTCATGTCCATCCAAAAAGCATTCAGATGCATTGTTTTCTAATTTTGATATTGATGGTTCAGGTGTTTTATCAGCATAAGAAATAATTGACTAAGTATAAAAGATTCTGTCGATATACATTCCACAAAAAACAATGAATTTAGACAATACCCTAAATAAATCAATGAGAGCTTCTCTAAAATCAGTTGGAGAATATGCAACAACATTATCTAAGTTAAAACCTATATTAAATGATGAGGACTATTTTGAGAAGTACAAAATGGAAGGAAGTGGCAAAACACTACATAAAGAGGAAACTAAATGGAAAACAATATTTAAATCAGATTTAGCATGTTTAAGATATGTTTATGAAGAAGTATCGAAATTGGAATAGAGTCCAGGATCAAAATGGGAAGACCCAGAATTTGGGCCAACAAAAGAAGATCCATATGGAAGTAAGAGTATGTACTTCGCTGATAATGATGTACCAGAAGGTGCCCCTTAACCTAGAGAATGTAAGTGGTTGAGACCTGAAGAATTTTTAGCTAATTTAATTGAGAATGGAGATGAACAATATTAAAATTGTCAAGTAGACGTTTTTGATGAGGATGGAGCTGCTTCAAATGATGTTTGCTAGTCGAAATATTTAGGTAATTGTTGGTTCGTTTCTGCATTATCTATTATCTCAGGTTATGAAAAATATTTGTAAGGGGATTTTGTAATAACACAAGAATCAATATAAGAATTGACAGATGAAGAAGTCAATGGAATGTTAATTGGAGTTTATCCACCATGTTTTAAATTTTTAAGGAAATATGGAATTTATGTTATGAGATTCTTTAAGAATTTCGGATGGAAATATGTTGTTATAGATGATAAATTATGTGTTAAAGATAATGAATATGTATTTGGTAAATGTAGAAAACCTACAGAATGTTGGGTCAATTTAATAGAAAAAGCATATGCAAAGCTTCATCAAAATTATTTTGCTTTAACAGCAGGAGATATTGCTTAAGGACTAGCTGATATGACTGGTAAAGTACCTGACAAAATTAAATTGAATGAAGAATGTACAAAAGCTGAAAAGGAAGATCTTTGGAATCTATTAATTAAATGCAAAAAGGATGGAACAATGTTGGGGTGCAGTGCTGAGGGAGGAACTGAATTATATATTAAAATAAATGATGAAGATACAGGTGTTATGAGTGGACATGCTTATGGTATATTAGATGTATTTGAAATACCTGATTAGAGCTGTTAAAATTACCATAAATCACATAGATTACTTAAAATTAGGAATCCTTGGGGATACGGAGAATGGAAATTAAAATGGTCAGAGAACCCTGATTATTCTGCCAAATTAGATAAATGGATTGATTGGATTAAGGATTATTATTAAAAGGAAATAGAAAAAGCAAAATAAGAAGGTTTAGAACCTCCTGAACCATATGTTTAGGGGTAAGATGATGGTACTTTCTTCATGTGTTACAAAAGTTGGAGAACAGTATTTTGTAATCTATTTTAATGCATGTAAAAATATTGAACTATATTCTAGTGATTTTCCTAAAGATTGGAGTGGATTAAGAGCAATTGATTAATTTGGTTTGTAAAGTTCAGGAGCCCCTATGAAAAATGAGGCATCTTTAATTCAATACGCTCAAAAGAATCCATAATACATTCTTGAATTAAAAAGAAAGAAAGGAGATAAAACAAATATGTATATTTAGATGTAACAAATAGATGGTATACAATTCAATTATATGATAATAGGTCGATTATTTTTAGGAGAAAGATATCCATATCCAAATGTTATGAAACCAATTTTACTTTGTGTATTTTCTTTAGGGCCAACTGAAAAATGTTTAGCCAAATTTGATGATAAAAAAATCGTAGCTTCTTCTGGTAAGTTAAACTTAAGAAGAGAAATCGATACTAATGACATTAGTTTGAGTAATGGTAGATATGCTGTCATTCCTTGTACAAAAGAAGGAGCATAATAAATTGATTTCACTTTGAGCTTTTACTTTGATTGCGATAAAAGTGAAATGTAAATATAAAAATATGGAGATCCACGCTTCAAACTTGTTCCTATTACAGAGGAAGAAGAAGAAGTTAGTAAAGCACCTGAAGAATTGAAGAAATTGTTAAAAAAACAAGCCTAAGAAGTTTTAAGTTAATAATGATCACCATATTAAAATAAAAATACCTATATTTTTTGATAATAATAAATCAATTCATCTTCTCCAAATGATAACATACTTATTCAATAATGTTATCGATAGAATTTTCTCCTGCCACTTTGTAAATAATAGAAGCATATTTAGGAGTACCATCTATCAGTTATTTCAAATCATCCCATCTTTTTAATCTAATTTTTAATTTATTTTAAAATTACCTTAATTAAACTACTTCTCTTTTTTCATTTGGAGCTACTATCAATCTTGGTCTCACTTCCTTGTCTGCTTCATCCACTGAATTATAAACCTTTCCTGTAATTGGATCTGTTCTTCTTTATACAAGTCTTCTTGTAATAATGTCATCAGCTGTATCTATTATTACCATTAAGGTTGGTTAAATATTCAATTCATTCAAAGATTCTAATTGTTTCTCTGTTTTTGGATAGCCATCTAACACATACCCTTATAATTAACAGTCAGTCTAATTAATTCTTTCCTTTATTAAAGCATTCACTATTCTATCTTCTACAAGATCTCCTTTATTTACTTTTTCAAATGCTTCCTTTCCTGTAGTTCCCTTCTTGTTTACCAAATTTGAAATCAATTCTCTTGTAGAAATATATATAAATCCATATTTGCTAGACAATTTCTTAGCCAATGTAGACCTACCAGATCCAGGTGGTCCTATTACAACAATACTAAGTGCTCTTTTTGGTGCATTATCATATAATTTGTATTTCAATAATTACTAGATAATCATAATTAAGATACTGCCATATCTTCTAATTCGTAATTTTTTTCTCCATCAACTGAAAAATATTAATTCTTATAAATTTCTTTGACTTGTTTTAAATTTAATTAGTATTCTAATGTATGATTTTTTACTAAATCTTCTTTATTATTTAATTTATTAAATGGTTCTGTCTCTAATTTTTTAATACAACATTAATATATTTTTTCTTCTGACATTTCCAAAATTAGGAATGCATCTGGAATAATACCTTCTTTTTAAAGTGCCAATCCTTAAACTCTAGTTTTAGGAAATCCTTCAAAAATATAGCTTTTCTTTTCATTTTCTAGATGATTGATTTAATTAAGTGCAATATTAATTACAATATCATCACTTACATATTAAAATTTATCCAAAGATTCTTAAATTTATTGACTCTAATTTAAAAAATATAAAGAAATAATTACCAATTCAGACTTCTTACTTAGCTCCTTTTCAATTAAATCTCCAATTGAGACAATATGAAAATTCAAATAATCAGCCAATGTAAGTGATAATTCTCTTAATTTAGATCCAGGTGGACCAACCACAAATATTTTTTTGGCTTAATTAACATATAATATATACTTTCTGGCTCTTGTAGTTTATTGATAAGAAATTGGATTGGATCTTCAGGTTTTTTAATGATTAATGCTTTAAGAAGATCTTCAAAGATGTGATAAACTTTATTTCTTTCAAGATATTTTTCAACTTATTGCTAGTATTATAACTTATTGGCTTGATCCATAAGTTATCTTTTTTATTTAAATTATTGATATAATTATAATTAAAAATTAAATCAAGACTTTTTCATATGCTCTAATAAGTCTTTTTACTACTAAATCATTTCTTTTATGAGTCTATTTTGTAATTTTAAGCGATGTATAGTTTCTTTTTTTTATTTTGAATTTTCTAATTGCAGTGGCTAAGGTTAAATGACTCGAGGGATTTATTTTGTCTTTTATTCTTATTATTTTTAACAAGCCCTGTTTATAGTAGCAGAACTACTGATTTGAGGCATGGAAGAATTTAACTTACTTTTTTTTTCAGGTTGTGGATCCAAGGAAAAAGCCCATTCTCTAATTTCTTCATTTGTCATCAATTCTGAAAGTGGACAATGTTTTTATGAGAATAAGAATATATTGAAATAAAAAAAAAATTAATTGAATCTTGAATAAAATGAATCAATTTTATGAATCTGAATCAATACCACTGATGATGACGTCTTCTTATGGAGCCTAATATTCCCTTTTTTCAATTGCTTGGACATTCCTTAATAATTTTAATCTCAATTCTTCATCTGCTTCATTATAACTATTATCTTCGTTTCTGCAATCTTCTTCATCATCATAGGGAGTGATTTGTTTGGTGGAGAGTTCATGTTTGGATGGATAATTTTCTTGGAAGTGGAACTTTTCGATATGGTTCTTAAGTGGTAATCTACTGGTGTATTGTTTTCCACAAAATTAGCAATAAACCTTTTCTTTATTGGAACTATAGCTGTAATCTGAATTAGAAGACCTTTTCTTTAGATTAAGGATAGAATTTGAATTACGACCATAATAGGAATCGGCTTGTTTAATTTGATTAAATAATCTGGTGTACTTATCTGTAAGATGTTTCTATTCGTTTAGATAGTTACTAATTAAATCAGCAAGTTTATTGTTCATTAAAATAATGCAAAAAAAATTTAGGGATTTTAAGAGAACGTGCCAAAAAATTTATATGATAAAGTCAAATAATTAATATGATTATAAAAAGTAATTAATTAATCATCTCAATTTATTTAAGTACTTCAATCGTTCGAATAACGAAGGATGACTATTATAGTACCATTGATAGATTGGATCTATCATCAAATTGGTCGAATTCTGCTTGAAAAGTTTAACGAGTCCACTCATCAAATAGGAACCTAGACCATGATGATTAGCAAACATATCAGCTTGATACTCAAAAAAACGGGATAAATGAAGTTCAAAAATTTGGAACAATGTGTTCATGGGTTCAAAGAGAGAAAAAAATAAAGCAGAACCAATAAAAATTGATTTCTCCTTGAACCCAAAACTTAAGAAGACAACATCAGAATCTCTATAAAAACCAAAAATGTAAAAGGTGATAAGAACTATTTATAAATTTAATAGAATTACTTTTAATGCAAAAGAATAACAATTTGATGTATGGGTGCTTATATTTCCAATGTCCTAATTCATGAGCTACAACAGCTACAATCTCTTCATTTGTTAAATTGTTGATAAGTGTGTCATATAGTACTATACGTTTGCTGTACATCCCAAAGAAGTAAGCATTTGAATGATCTGATCTTTTGGATCCATCCATTACAAGAATCTTATCCAAAGGAAAGTTCATTCTCAAAGCTAATTGGCTGATAGCTTGTTTGAGTTGAGTTTCTTTGAGTTCTTCAAATTCATTGAATAATGGTTGAATATAATTAGGGTAGACAAGACTAGACACTATTGCCATGAAAAGTACAAAGAATTGCATCTATATGTTGTGTAGTGGTATATACCGCAATGAAAAAGTAATCTCCTCCTAGTTCAGCTACATACAAGTAGGAGTAGAGCAGTATTGGTACAAAAACCACCCACAATGCTGATTCGATGACTAGGTCACTGAATTAAAGTGCAAATGATATTTGACTAAGATCATATCTCTTTTCTATCACATGAGTGTTATAAAAATTATTAGGAACATCAATTAATTTGAGGCGTAAAAATTCCACAAAGATATATGCCAATCCTCTTTAAAACTATACTCAATATAGAATTACCTCTGAATTTGAATCCATCTTAAAGAATGTTACAGTCCTTTCCCAAATGAATGGCATTACACCACATAATATCACAATGATTTCAATTGCTGTTTTAATTGATTTCGTGTACATTTCGAAAGACCTATACAATATTAATTCAATTATACAATTTATCATAATAAAATCGCTAACTTCTCTTAAATTATTTATGTGTGATCCCCAAAGTTTGTTCAATATGAATAGGCATCTGTTTCACTGACAATTAATCTAATTGTCTTAGGTTGATGAATTGTTCTAACAGATACTTTATGACTATATATGACACAACAATGTAGAGATAAGAGTATGATACTTCTTATTCTTTTATTCTTAATATTGCCATTAAAATAAAAATTGATATATATTATCAAAACTCAACTTACTTCTGCAAATACATCTCCCCATCTACACTTCTAACCTTCCTCAATATTCCATTTGACATTCTCTGCTTCAAACATCATAACAACAGTTGATCCTAATTTAAACATTCCCAATTCATCCCCTTTGTGAAGCAATATTGTTGGATCATAATGTTTATAAACAAATAACTCTTCTGCTTTTCTATTTGTTTAAAATTCTTTATCATAATTTAATGTCATCGATCCCACATTTGTTGCACCCACCAATACAATACTCATCAATCCAAAATTGTAAGTACCAAATAAAGCTACCCTTTCATTTGTCTCATATACATTTTCCTTTCTTGAAATATAGCTAATCTTAACTGGTGCCAAGTGTCCTACTATATGACTTCTACTTTTCAATTAAAAATCACTTGGCAAATGATATCTATGATAATCCCCAGGTGCCAAATAAAATATTACTGAGTACAATTTTGTATTCTTTCTTTTCTTTGCATCCTCCAATATCTTTGGACTCATCTCAAATGTCTCCTATCCTGTCAAAAAATATCCTAATTTGTAATGTACATTCTTGACTAAAATCGGACTGTCATCTTTCACTTCACAAAACGACAAAACTTTTGAATCTGCTGGCACTATCAACTTATTTGAATCTTTATTAAACTCTCTGCTCTTGATTTGTCGAGTAAAAAATTGTTGAAAATTTTCATATTTCTCAAGTGGCTCCACCATATCGTTGTAATTCACATCATATATGTACCCAAATAATTAAAATAATGGACTTCTTAGCCACTTGGGAATATATGTTTCTGCCACCTTTCCTGATTAATAAGAAATATATCTAGTCACAGACTATTAATATGCTTCCAAATCACGTTTATTTCGATTTTCTCTATAGTATGAATACACTGCCATGCCATTTGCAACACCAAATATTAACCCCCATTTCAAATATCCTAAACCAACAGCCTTTTTCATTACTTTATCTAATATTGGCATTTGAATTGGCTTTTACTTATATTATTAAATGTATTATTCTTTAATACACCTAGAAAGTATTCCCAAATACTCTCAAGGAATTCAGAATTCTAAATCTGATAAATTATATTGGAGAAATCATTTTATATCCAAATTTTTGGAATTTAGAAATTGAATAATTTGTTAAAAAATGTAAGCCATTAAGACAGTTGTCATAACAGGATCTAATAAAGGAATAGGGTTTGGCATTCTTGAGAATCTCATTCAAAAATAGCAATACAAGGTTATTATGGCTTGTCGATCTGTTGAATTAGCATAATAGTCTAGAAGCCAATTGATCGAAAAATATAATGTATTTGATAATTTTACACATTTTTTAGCTTTCTTAAGATAGAATTGATACTATTGAATTAGATATCAGTAAAAGCGAAAGCATTGACAAATTCATTCAAGAGTTTACAAATAGATTTCATTAAGCAGATATTTTGATAAATAATGCTGCTGTCGCTGTCAAGTCAGATGATTTCAATCTAGAAGTTGTTCAATACACCTTTAAACCTAACTTTTATGGAACAAGTATTTATTTTAAATACATTTTAAATAGTCGAATTGACAGAAAAATTCCTTCCTTTATTAACTCAAAATGGAAAAATTATAACTATAGGATCATCTGCTGGTAAAACAAAATATTTGAAATCCGAGAATCTTATCAAAAGATTCAAGAATCCTAATATAACAAGGGAAGAAGTATTCAAATTGGCTGAAGAATTTTAATAACATGTTTCTAATAGTATAAAGATTTATATATTTTAGCTACTTATGAATAAAATGGATGGCCTAGCTGGGGATACGGAATAAGCAAACTGCTAATCAATACATACGTTAAAACTTTAGCTTAAAATGCTGACGTTAAGAATAAGAATTTATAAGTTTACACATGTTGTCCTGGATGGGTAAAGACAGATATGGCTGGATAAGAAGCTGAATTGACAATTGATTAAGGAGCATTGACTCCAGTTTTCTTGGTTGAATTACCACACGAAGTGAATCCTGACTATTAAGGATAATTCTTTTATCTATAAAAAGTCGAAGAATTGTGATATAACATATAAATGAAAAGGATATTAGAATTTTTATATATTATTCTCAGGTCAAATATCTTTCTTCTTAAATAGATTCATATTTTATTATTTGATGACAAATTATTTTTATATATCATTTAATTTAATTGAATAAAATTTTTGCTCTCAATGAAGAAAAATTAATTAATTGTTTGTGAAATTTTTATTCAATTTTAAAAAGATTAAAATATGATATTATTTGTCTTTTGAAAATTTCAGACTTCCAAACAATAATTTTCAAAATAAAAATATTAAATGAGTAAAATGAGTAAGTTAAACAATCTGATTGTATAATTTTCATCCAAAATCTCTTTCTTTTAAATTCATTTTCTTTTCCTATTCATATAAATAAATTAAAAATTATATATATCATAAAAAGAATAAGTTAAAATTATAAATTATCATACTAAAGAAAAGAATATATATATATTTATAAATTTTTCCAATAAAGTTACTATAACATGAACACAAAAAAAAGTATAGCCTTATTATCCTTCAGAAGCATTTACTATAACTCACTTGGCCTTTTAAAACA
>JPFM01000064.1:219852-251821 GCA_000733375.1 Paramecium sexaurelia
TCATTTTCTTTTCCTATTCATATAAATAAATTAAAAATTATATATATATTTATAAATTTTTCCAATAAAGTTACTATAACATGAACACAAAAAAAAGTATAGCCTTATTATTCTTCAGAAGCATTTACTATAACTCACTTGGCCTTTTAAAACAAAGAACAAGAGATTTTGTGGCAGATAAAAAGTGTTGTTCTGCCACGTGAGAACAAGATACGGATCAAAGGAAATCTGTAAGATGACTGTAGATCAAGCTATATTAAGTATAAGAAATGTTTTGCCTTATTCTACGATGTATTATTGTTAGATGCATAACAGTTGATTATAAGAAAAGTTTTAGGTTATAATAACGAGAGATAACAATATCCCAGATTTGCAAGGAATAGCAGATAAAGCCAAGAATGATCATGAGCTGCTGAAGGTTATGGTTTTTCTGGTCTAATACATGGTTTGACAGATGTAGAAACTTTATCTCTAGAAATTTTTATTCATATTTTGGCTTTTATTATATCATTATGGAATCAGAGAATTTATATAGAACGCTGTAGTCTTGCTGTTTCTAGAACTTTAAGATGGATGGTTAGTTTCATTTTGATTAGAGCATTTGGTTTATCAGTTGAAGTACGAGGATCAGTAAAAATCAGATGGATAGAAGAAAAAACTAAAATCTTAAATGCAGCCCAATATATTTTTTATATCATATTACAGAATTTTTTTATAATTAAGAAAGACACTTAATAATTATCATAATTAAGAGTCTAAAATTCTTTTAACTCTCTTTATTTTTGAGTTTACAAAACATTTAAGAGTATAATGATTAACTTTATGCTTCTTCGCCCTGTGAAAGTTATTCATTCTAAAATTTAATAAATTAATTGTACCTCTCAATCACTTTATCATAATTATTATGCGGGTTATAATGTTTAAATAAATGCATTTTCTCAAATCTATTTATAAAAATATCATTATATTAATAATTATGATTCTATTGATATATAACATTTGGATACCTCTGGAGTATTAAAAATTTAGAACTGAGACATCTAATTCAGTATACTAACTTTGGTGCCAGTCTTTGAACTTTTTTTCTTATTTGTATGTCTATGCTATTCTGAGAGTGATTGATCACTATGTGATCCTCTTTCTTCCTTTTTTTTTAAGGTGGAGGCTATTGAAATTGTGTAGGAGAAACTCTGGCAGATTTAGTATTGGCCTTAGAATTATTTGAAGGATTATTAGATAAATTGTTTGATAAAGGATTCGAATATGTATTGGATCTATTGGAAGTTTGCCTAACAGAATTCTATTGTTATTATTAGATATGAATTTGATCTTCCATTTATCCTGATTATTATTGTTGGTAACGAATAGTTAGTTTTGCATGCATAGAACGAGCAGCATTATAGTGATGACTTTTCTTAGCAAAAGCTTGAGAACCACTACTCTATTTGCTTAATTGATTAGTATCCTCTTATTTTGAGTTAAGCGAGTCAAATTATTTATTTTAGGACTGCTCTGTAATCACTTACAGCTTTTCTTTATGTAAGTTCTCTATCATAGGCTTATTAAACTTAGTACCTAAAGTTTCAGACATGAAAGGAAATCCTGCTGTTCTTAAAGTAGTATTATTTTATTATTTTCTTATTTGATTATTAATTGCTGGATCTAAAGTTAAATCTTGATATAGTTAGTCTCCTTCGCTATCGGGATTTTCTCTGAGTTAGTCTGGACTATATTTATGCATGGATTGGGTTTTGCTCAAATAGCTAGCGGATTACTATGTCTAATCTATGTAAATTTAATATATTTTTAAATAAATGATATAGATACTTTCACTGTAAGGTAGTTATGATGATATTGGTAAATCTTCTGATGTCATAATTTCTTATGATAATTTCTATTAATATTGTTTGGCACGTTCAACAACAGCAAATAAGTTCAATAGAGCTTTAGGTTCTTTGCTTTTTCTTTCTATTTTAAATCTTTATTATGGGTGAGGATATCTATGTCTTTCGATTACATTTATTTTCTTAGGATAATATTGTAAGTATTGACATTCAAATAATAAATGGCCTTTGGTTTTACAATAATGGCATTCAAACATATTATGATTCTATTAACAAATATCCTTGAATAAACAAAAAATTTCATTATCTTAAGGGAAAGTCTTGATAATTTCTAAAAAATCGGATCTTCGTAATTTTAATACACTTGTTAATCCTTAACTATTTACGGATATATACGGCGGATATCCACTTACAAAAGAGAATTCCCCGAATGTTTATCCTTCTGATAACGTGCTAAATGTTCTTTTAGGTTTCCCTTGAAAATACCCTTAAAACTGAATTTTAACTTTTCCTTTTAAAATATAATAAAGACAGAAATCATCAACTTGATGTTCCTATTAAATATATAGAATTGAATGTATTACCGTTACAATATTTTCTTCTGGATTATATTGTGTCATATCAAACCAATAAATCAGTTATTATTTCAAACTAGATGAAAACTTATCAAACAATTTAATTTTATCAATCATCTTTGATCTAATAGAAACTTAGAGTTCTTCTTGGAGACCTGGAGACAATTTCTTGGCTAAAAGATCTCTGGTCTTAATTATGTCTTCCTAATCTTAGATTGTTTAGAACTATTACATTAATTACATATTCTAAATAAGAGTAACATCGACAAAGAAGAGTATAATCTATACTTTTGTCTTTAATCCCGTTTAAAAATGAAGTAAGATGTTTCTCCTTCTCTTGTTCCAACTTGATTGTTGGTTTGATCCAAATAAATATCGATGAGGCTGTATAGATCATAGTAATTGAACTGATGATCATAAAGCATTGTAATAGTAAAGCATTTGTAGAATTAATATCAACATATATAGCACCGCTGTGTGTTAATATAGACACTGCTAATGAAACTGAATAGTGGATTCCCTCATCTGAATCTAATAAACAAGCAAAGGTCATTATTAAAGCAACCCAAAGAACCACAATATAAAAGATTTATTATGTAGAAGTATAGATATTTTCAAAGTTTTCAGCTTATCGAAGTAATTATAATATCATATAAGGTATTATTAGATATCCTAGATTATATTAGTATGAAAATATTAAAAGGGTTGCAGAAGCCAATCTACTCAAATCTAAGATTATCTTTGATTCGTCAAAGTATTCATTATTAAACTTTCCTTCACTCAAATGGAAAGGCCCTCTTTTGAAGTGAAGATCTGCAGCTATTTGCAAAATTGCTAGGCCATGGATTAAGTAAGCTAGTATTTCATAATCTAGCTCTTTAATAATTTACAGTGGAATCAATATAGAAGATACAAGTGTAATTGTGGAGGTTAAAATAAAGTAAGAAATGGTGAACCATTTATAAATTGAAGGTTATACTATATTATTTAAATTTATTTTTACTTTAGGGTAGATCATCAATCAAAGTAATATCTTTTAATTAACTCCAATTTACCTTTCTTCTCATTCTCTGAATAAACCTATTTACTATATTCTTGACATGAAATGAATTAAGTGTAAAGGATTTATTTTTCTCCATCAATTCTGACTTTAACTATATAAATGGTTATATTTTACAGATTCAGATTACAGTGAATCTGAAGGGTCTAATCCTGAAATATCGATCAACCTGCTGCCACTATTATTTTCATTAACTTTTATTTTTGATTCCTATTGAAAAGGATTCTTTTCAAAGCTTTTATTTGAGTGCGCACCAGTATATATTGTCGGTACTTTTATATCACTCCCACTAAAATCACATGGCTGTTAGATTGATGAATTCATAAATGGAAATTTTTTCTTAGGTATTTGAATACCAGAGGAGGACTGTTCCTCGTCTTCCTCTTAAATTGACTCGCTATTTTGATAACCCACAGTTCTTGAAACACGTCTTTAAGGAAGGTGCTCAGTAGGATCAAGGTCTTAGAATTCCTCAAATTTTTTAGATAACTACATTATATATTAAAAAATCAGTTCTTTATTATGAAAACATAATCTGCTTATCCATTTATTGAAGATCCTCTTCCATTTCCACTTTTTAATGAAAACTTCTTTAGTGAGTATACTCAAGACTAAAAACTTAAAGGTTGTATGAATCAAGAAATGCTACACCTTAATCATAAATGCTCTTATAAATGGATAAATTAGCCAAGAAACGAATGGACTTTTGAAAATGAATTAAGGATGCTTGTTATTACTTGGAATATGCATGGTATGATTCCAAATCATTCACTGAAAAGACTTTTTAATATAGAAACATTGCATCATGATCTTATAGCTATTGGAACTTAAGAATGTCAACGTAGTATAGTCACTTCTCTATTTTGTGAATCTAAAAGTGAATGGGAAGTAAAATTGTAGAATGAATTAGGATAATCTTATATCAAAATTTAATCAGCTACACTGAATGCCATGCATATTATAATCTTTGCTCATAAATCATTAATACCTAAAATAAGAAATGGAAAGTCTTACACTCTCTCTTAAGGTTTTATGGGCATTGTTGGTAATAAAGGTGGTATTGCAGTATCAGCAAATATAAACGACAAAATCTTTTTATTTGTTAATAGTCATTTAGAAAGTGGGTAAAATTCTGAATTGAAAAGATAAACACAATTTAATAAATTAGAAACCCATTTTGAAAATCAAGTCTTTTCTAGTCATAATCAAATGGAATATGATTATCTTATTTGGACTGGAGATTTCAATTCTAGGATTGATGAAAAGATTACTTCTAAGACTATAAAATCTCATTCTGACTTTTTTGGATGGTTAGGAAAAGATCAAATGTATTTGAGTCGACATAATAAATTAAGTAATTTTAATTAATACCCAAGACTATTAATCTCAATTTTAAGAAGGAATGATATTTTTTCCGCCAACTTACAAATTGTTAGAAAATTATAATTCATGGGCTGTAGATTAAGATTTCAGAATTCCAGGTTGGTGTGATAGAATTCTGTTTAAAGAAAATAAAAAAAAACAATTTAATCTACTTTTTAAAGCTTATAAGAAACAGTTAATAAACTAAAGTTATAAAATTATGATGCAAATTTCGATATTTTAGGAAGTGATCATAGGCCTGTATTTGCTCAATTTACAATTGCAATATGAAATTATATTTTTTTTAATTTTTAAAATATTCTCAATATTTTTTTTATTATTATATGAATAAATATTTCATTCAATAATAATGCTTTCTTAAAATAACACCATTAAACCTGGATTATCAGCTAAAAAGGATCTTAATGAAGATGATTCTAAGATTATTATTTCAGTATCTTCAACTGATTCAACTATGGTTGTAGTTCTTCTATTATTAACAATTGAATCAATTTCTCCGAAAAACATTCCACTAGTTAGAGGATAGGTCTAAATTATAATTTTTATTTACTTTAATTTCGCTTATTGAGGATTTCTCTGAAATTTCTGGGGTTTATACATTTGGTTTTTACTATTCCAACATGGCTAAATTAATAGGTAAAGAAAGTCTCTTCTTTTTTTAATCAATAATTTATTATTATTATTATCTTGTATGATCACTTGTTGTTGATTCTTATCTATTAATTTTTAAAGATTATCCTTCATATTGTTACACTACATAATCGGATGGCAAAATCACTTAAGCTTTACCAGAAACGACAAAAAATGCAACTGTAGCCATAACTCCATATTACTAGATCATAGAATGTTTCTAGAAAAATCTTTTTTGATTGAGTAACATTTCTAATTGAATCTTTTAGTAGGAAGTTAATTATGAAAAGAATTTATTTTTTTCTAATATTTAAGTTTAAGAACGGACTACTTACAAATTCTCTAATTTTTACATAACTTCACCATGTTAAAATATTCTTAAGAAATCAGCCTTACTCAAAGCTATCAAATCACATTAACTCATTGCAGTAGCATTTGCTCTCCTCTTATTTTAATTGAAAAAGCATCCTTCACCAAAATAATCTCCATAATGCAAATATTTAATAAATGCTGGGTTTTCAGAATGTATCTTAACAGTTCCTTTACGAATGATATAAAATTCATTTCCAATTTCATCTAAAATGCAAATGTTTTAATTTTTTTCATAAGACTTGATAGTGGAACTCTCAAAAATTTATCTTACTTAATGAATATTAGCATGCTTAAACAAATCTATATTTTCAATCAAACTTAATTCTTAAATTGCATTTAATCTAGAATCATCACTTTAATTAATTAAAACTATTGTATTTTCTAATCCTATTCCAGGTACTTTTAATCCAGAATCAGGAGGTATATCCTTAGCTGCAGTGTGAATTAATCTTATTTTTTCTTTAACCTCAGTTGGAAGTAGTGCTAATAGTTTAGCTGGAGTATGAATTGGAGGTACACCTGCTTCATGTAAGATGAGTGTATTTTTCCATTTATCTTCTCCTATTAAAAAATTATATCTAGATTCTGAAAGGACACCTTTTTCAAATATTGTTTTTAAACCATTAGGTTCATAGAATGTATCCCCACTAAAATAGATTGACTTTTCACCCAATCTTAGAGTAAAAGATAAACAAGGGATGCTATGTAAGGAATAATGAAACTCGAATTAGGCCCCATTTATTTTCAAAGGATTACCTACAACAACCCTTTCAAAATTAAAAAGAGATTCAATGTAATCAATAGAAAAACCAGTCATGGCTGCGTATTTCCTAACAAAACTTTCTTTGATGGTTGCAGTACTTATTAAAATAGTCTTTTCTGATTCTAATAACTTTTAGAATGTGCCAGCATCATGATCAGCATGATTATGAGATATGATTACCCATTTGACTAATCTACTAGGGATACCATTTTTTCTTAAGAGAAGTGTTGTAAATGGTGGAGGATCTAGCATAACTCCTAGCCCATTTATCCAAAATATGTATCCAGATACTGATCCTTTTGGATCAAATCCATGTGAGCAACCTAACACAGTAACTCCAAAAGAGGGGGGAGTAAATGTTTATTCAAAGTAATGTTCAATATTTTATTGATCATTAGGATTGCTAAATAATCCATATTTTATGTATGCATTTGATTTGGCATCGTCAATCATTATTTCAACTTTATTTTTCATTTTTGCTATTTATTTTCCATTCTCAATTATTAAAAATTTTTAATCTTGTTTTTTCACTATAACATCTTAACCTAAATTAACTTAATTATGTTCATCAAAAATTAAAAAATTTATCAATAAATCTACTGTCAACGGTTCACTAGGATTGAAAGGATTTTTTGCAAAATGAGCTAATTCTTTAACAATATCTGGTTTGCAAATGTATTCACTACTAAAATCTTAATCAAATTTTGATAAATCTTTTGGTCCTAATAAAGTTTCCTGAAATATTGCTCTAATTGCTTCTTCTCCTTCTTTATCAGTAATAAGTGTAACTCTTCTTCGTTTGACAAAAAAACTGAAGTAAGCTGGAAACTCAAATTCAGCAACTGACAAACAAAATCTTTTATCAAATCTATGTGAAGGCACAATAAATATCCCAGGAACATCCAGACCTAAGTTGATGCTGTCTTTTAATGTTTCAGGGACCATGCTGAATTAAATTGCCCCAACTTTTGTCATAATAACACTTCCTCCTCTAGGCAATTTTATTTTGTTTGATAAGTCACTTTCTGAGAACTAAGACTCTGATTTTAAAAGAATAGGATGTTTTATTTGATTAGATTATTTTGCATCTTCACTATCGTTCTCGGAACTGTCATCGTGATGAGAACTAGCTATGGAAGCGTATTCAAGAACTTCTTATTCGCTAACAAAATGACAAGCCATTTTAATCTGATATAAATATTATTTATTAGCTAGAGATATATGAAATAAAATTTAAATTACAAACATTTTGAAATATTTCTTTTGCTTTTTCCAAAAAAATTATTATGGCATTTTTTATTTGACATTTATCAAAATTGGCAAAATTAATATAAGTTTAAAAAGGGATTATAAACTTATTATGAATAATTCATAAGACTTTTAAGTGTAGAAGTTTTTTGAGCCTTCTCAAGATGTTATAAAAATGATTGCCTAAAATGAGTACCTATATATAGCATATTCCAATGAGATTATAGTATTATCACTTAAGCGTTTAACTCAAAGAAAGGACATTATTAAGAAAAAGATAAGCATTCCTAAATTTCTAACATTAGATCCTTTAACAAATGCTTTTAATGATAATGAATAAACAAAGTTTATTGGATTAGCATTTCGTGAAGATACATATCCAATATTGCATAGTAGTAATCTAGAAAAAAGAATTATTTCACTTAATTCTGAATAGCCATAAATTAAGGATTTCTATGTTATTGAAGAAAAGGTAATAGTTTTATGGAATAATGGTGCATTGATTGCAGATTAATAACTGATGTTTGATAATGTTAAGGCGATATCAAGTTGGAATAAGAATTTGGCTGTGTATAGAAATAATGAATTAATGATTGGAAACTTAAAATTAAATTTGAATTAAGAGTATAAAGATGAGATGATGTATTCTCATTCAATTTTAGTTCTTTATAATTCAGTATAAATTCTAATTTAAGACGAAAATAGAACTCATGAAATACCATTTGTTGGTGCTTTGTAAGTTGAGATTTTTGATTAAGATACTTTATACATATTAAGTTCTACTGATGGATCTTAAATCTAGACTCTTAAAATTAAATCATAGGAAAGACACATAATGCTGTAATTACCTTTTCTTAGCAAATTTTATAGAATTAATGAAAAGGATTTTTTGTTTAAAAATGGTTAGTTGTGTATCTCAAATTAATGGAGCAAAATTAACAGAGTAATTTCAATTTGTAAATCCTAAAATGAAATTTTGGAGTTTGCATGTCTCAAAGAATAAGTAGGATAATCAATTAATTGCATTATAATTGAGAAGGATCCAAATGAAATTTTTAGATTGATGATTCAGCCTTAAATTGACAGTAATTTTTAGAAGCCACTTTATATTAATGATTTCAAGATATATTTCTAATATATTAAAAAAGAAATATTGTGTTTAGAAATTGCAAAGCAATTATATGAAACTAAAAAGAAGATTTAGGATTAATAGCTTTAATAATATCGATTAGAAGATTTGTAGAAAGCAACAGGACGAGCAATTTTAAATTTATTGATGTTAATTGAATAACATGAAGCATACAAAGACTTTTATAACCATATTTATTTAAGTTATCTCGAATCAATAAGACCAAGAAATGAGAAAGCAAAAGTCTAGATTGCTGCAGTTTAAAATAATTTTGTACCAAGTCTTTTAAGAAAGGAAGATGTTTGTCCAATTTGTAAGCAATAATTAATAACATGGGTTACATGTCCAACTCATAGATTTATTAGATGTTAAACCACTCTTGAGCCTGTATATTCATAATAACTTTTTGTTTGTTAAGGTTGTGATTTGCAATCTATAGAACCAATCAAAGTATGTCCTGTATGCGGCTGTGAGATGAAAAGATTATTAAAATAATGAATTATTATTTAACTTATATATGAATAAAATAATTCAGTGAGAAAAATGCTAGAACAACATGGAGATCTATAGGTATTTTTAGAATAATCAAATAAAATTGACCAACGAATTGAAGTTTAAAAATGATTATACCTAAGAACCTTATAAAGAATTTATATATTAAATATATATATATATATTCTCAATAGAGAGTTCTCAGTCTTAGGAATAGAATCGATAGTAAATTCTTCAGGAATTATAATAACTTTGTATCAAGTTAGATTAGGTGGCTTAGATAAATCCTAATTTATTGTAAAGAGATGTTAGATTAAATTATATGAATTTTGTATTATTAATGAATAGTTTATGTAAATTAAAGGAAATGAGTTGTTACTTGCAGTGTTGACATAATATATAGAGAGCAAGTCTAATAATTATAGGATTGATTATAAATGAACGAATCATAAAATTATTTATGTGTGTACTTTTTTTGGTCGCAGAAGTTAATTGAAACATAAATTAATGAGTCTATAATTTTATATGACATTAAATGAGAATATTGAATGCTAAAAATAGTAATTAGATAATGATGATTAACTAATTAAAAAATGCGTCATTTTAATATAAGTTTAAAAGTTAATACGCAAGATAATAGGCACTAATTAAGGAAATTTATGAATTTATGATCTAATTTATAAATATCCAGAATAATGCACTCTCTTCACGTTAAGCTTAGCGATGAACCAGAACTATCAGCAGTATGTTCTGCTTTGCTTCTTGCATTCATAGAAAATTCCCGAGTTTTAAGATACTGTTCTGGAGGTGGAGATTATACAAACACCTAAAATGATTTTGGAGATCACCAATTAGAAATGGATGTATAGTGCGAATTAAATGTGAATACAGAATTAAAGAAAACTGGATTTGTTAGTCACACTGCAAGTGAAGAAACTCCAGAGGTATAAAAATGAATTAATGAATTTTCTTAGATGAAGCTTCTTTCTGAAGGTGGAAAGTATATTGTGACATTTGACCCATTGGATGGAAGTTCAATTATAGGAACTAACTTTGCAGTTGGCACAATAGTTGCTATTTGGAAATCTGATGAAAATTTATTAATTGGGAAAAAAGGAAGAGACATGGTATCTGCTTGTTGTTGTTTATATGGCAGTAGAACAAATGTTGTGATTTGGAATGAGAAAGAATAAAAAGTATAAGAATATACATTATTCGGTATGGCATTTATATTTATATTATAGATGGCGATAAATAAGGACATTGGGAATTGACAAAAGATAACATCAAAATTAAACCAAAAGGAAAATTGTTCAGTCCTGGAAATACTAGATGCATTGCTGATCACATTCCCTATAGAGAGGTTGTTGATTATTGGATTCATAATGGCTATACTCTTAGATATTCTGGTGGAATGGCTCCAGATATTTGCTAGATTTTCTTAAAAGAAGTAGGAGTGTTCTCTTGTTTTGGTGATGCAAAATACCCATCCAAATTAAGATACCTTTATGAATGTGCTCCACTCTCCTTCTTAACAGAGAAGGCTGACGGAAAGTCTTTTAATGGTAAACATTCTGTACTTGATACCGAAATCACAGGATATCAATAAAAGAGCGAGATCATTGTTGGTAGTGCAGATGAAATTGAATTTTTCAAGAGTGTTTGGAAGAAACATGGCCTTTTAAAAGAATGATGTGTTTATTAAATATCTAAATTATCAATAATAAATTCTAATCAATTCATTCAATTCTTATATTAGTTAAGGATCTTTCACTTTCAAAAAATTAACTATATTAATCTCGTCAAATAATTGTTTACGAGAATATGTTGCAGATTAATTGCTAATCCCACTATTAACTATTTACTATTATTCAAATCTCTATTGACTTGGAGTTTTCTTTAATTATTATAATTTATTAATTGGCATTTCATTATGTAACTTTTCACTGCTTTAACTACGATTTACTAATTAATCTCCAGATTTATCATTCTTACTTCCTCCAGCACTAACTTATCTTAAAATTCTTGAAGAGCTTTTCGAATCCTTAGACACTGAATAAGATCGCTATTGTTATGGCTATCTCTTATCCAATTCATTTTGGATGAACTAATTTAATGGAGATTTCAAATATTTCATTAAAAACTCTGTGTTCATCAAAGTCAAGTTTAACTAATTGATGCATCTTTCATAATCATTTGGATTTAATTAAGGTACTAAATTTTTAATTTGTAAATCTTACCAAATTCTAAGAGTAATTAGAATGATTTCTCTTATGCCTATTAAATTTAGGGAGTAGCTGCTAGTAAAATTAAACTATCATCCAAATCTAATTTGCTTAAATTATATGTAGGATTTAAATTATAATATAAATGATTTAGACACAAAGTCAATACTTAATCTGTATTCAGGTATACAGTAAATTCTAGTTTTTATTAATCAAATTTATTGAGATCTATTTAGAAGATTAATAATACCATTGAATTCGCATAGGAGAATTTTATTTCCTTTACTTGCAACCAAATTGACTAATTTTAATTATTCTAAACCAAATTATGAAAGTTGCAATTGAAAATAGAGAGCTATGATTCTTAAATTCAATTCTGGATCAATATCTTCTAATTTTAAATAGATTTTAAGAACTTTGTCTTCCATTTTAGCTACCAGTTTCCATGTAAAATCTGAAAATTTAAATTATTATGTTTCTTTATTGATTATAGATGATAAATTAGACAATTTCCAATTTATACTAGGATGAGTTTGATAGTTAATCTTCTTAGCTAAAACTGTTTATTTTTATTATGTTATGATTTAAACTATGTCTTAACAATTTCTTATTTTTTGTACTATCGATAAGAGTTCAGGATTATTCTTTTTACGATAATGTTTTAATGCTCTTTCCAAAATCTCTTCAATGACCTTCTAATTAATTTTGTTTAGATCCATAGGATTAGATTAAAATATAAGAAGTAAATTTCTTGCCGTAAAATTCATACATACATTCAACATTTAATACCAAACTTCTGGTGAATCCTGAATGAAAGAACATATATACTTCACAAGCTTTCAACTTTTTGAACGCTTCATTTAAGAATAAAATGCAATTTTGAACATTGACCCTGTCTAAAATGAGATCACGAATCACAGTCTCTTAAAAGAATTCCATCTACAAATGGTCTCCTAACCACAACAGTCTTTATAGAGTTTAATCAGTGTATTTTTTCTAAATATCCAATTAATTGTTGAGGAACTACTGAAAGACTGAAAAAGCTTCCATCGTTAGCCATTTTGGCATTGTGGCAGTATATACCTTTTTAATTAGATAAATCAATTTACAAGTCCTTTTTTCTCTGTCTAGAGAGTCATATTTAAACACTTGCTAGCTTCAATATAATGAGTTTATCCTTCTACTACAAAGCAAACGAATTCAGACATATATTCGTTTATTAATAATATATAATTTGAAAAAAATAGCTTTTAAATTTTCTATACAATAATATCAGAGAAACAATTCTTAGAAATGCATCAATGAATCTTGTTAAAAGATTTCATAATTCCAATATTGTTTATTAATTGAATTGGTACATTGTTGGCTTTCCTCAAATGAAGGTTAACTTAAAATTTCATAATTTTAGAGAATATCATTTCTATAGGTTTATAAGTCTTTTCCACTCTTGGCTATCAAGTTTTAAAAGGTTTTGGTTTAAGAATAACTCAAAAATCCTTTTTCGTAAAGCAAAAGTAATTGTTTAATTTTAATATTTTTACTTTTTACAAATTCATCTTGCCAAGCTTTAGATGCTTTAAAATTAGTGTCTTTAAAAAATTTAATTGCTTGAACTTTGATTTATTATCTTGAAACTCTTTTCTTTTATTTAACACATTGTTTTTTAACCCAAATTTCTAATGAATCTTCTGCTTTTTAATTTAGTTTTTTCCTTCCACATCCTTTTTTCCTTTTATAACCTGATCTAATCCATCTTTTTATATTTTTAATAGATGTTTAATATTTATCCTTTAAATAGATAAGTGAGGATTGAGATGGATTATGAGAATAGTAATCTATAATCTCTTATTTTACATCTTCAGTTAATATGGTATACTTCTTTTATTTTTTCTTTTAAGTTCTTCTAGTTTTCATAAACAAATTAATAAAATGAAATATTTTTTTATTGTGTATCTCTTGTAACCTAAAATAATTGACTAGTTGGATGTTATTAATTTGTTTATATTATTTAAATTTATGATTTTACTCATAATTTTTGGAACAGTACTTGGATTAGATTACTAAAAAGTGTTCAGTTATAATGGTTAATATGCTCATGGTAAATAGTTAATAAAAAATAGTTAGTGATATCTTCTTAATGCGATGCAAAATCTGTTGAAGATAATCCTCGATTATATAACATAATTGAATAGTAATATCAATTTGAATGGTTAATGACATGTTCTGACGATAGTTAGTGTTTTGCGAAAGTCACCTTTAGCGATGAAGGTACAAACATATGTTGTTGTTTTGCCAATAAATTAGTGATATTAATTATATTTTATTTTCTAATTAATTGATGTAAGAAAAGCCTAACCAATAATAAGACAATGTTTAAAACACAATCAAGTCCTTATAAGATAAAATATAAAATATTGAGAATTTAATAGAGAGAGGAAGTGATTGTATAATTATATAGTATGGATCCCATAGTATAAAAATGAATAAAGCAAGCGGTAAAATTTTATGTATTAGATTTAGAGATGCTCCCTAAAAAATTCAGAAATTTAATAGGATATAAAGTGTAATAATAACCAAAATAATCCTAATAAACAGATCTGAATGTTATTGATGAAAGTCTCTTATTATTGGAATAAAAACTCATCTAGAAAGGTGCACTCAAAGCTCAACCCAAAAGTATGCGAGGAAAGCCAAGAGCCAAAATAGAAGTAGATCTAAGAAACATCAGAGGATTCTTAGGTAAGAAAGAATTAAAGTAGCCATCATGTACTCTTGCTCAGATGATTGAGGATAAGTCTGTTGTATTTGAGGATGACATATATACAGGAGAATATTTAGTTAGATAACCAATTAAACATGGATTTTTTAATTTGACAGAAAATTACAATATGTAAGATGTTATAGAAGATTTATATAAATTAACTTTGTATGGATTGAATTGTAAATTAGAAGTCAAGAATGTCTAAGATTATTATTGCATTTTGGTAATTCCTGACATCTTTTAAAGAATCTAAGTTAAAATGTTAGTGGATATGTTAATAAGATAATTGGGATTCAAAGGAATCTATTTGCATTTGGAGTCTGTTTTGTCTAGTTTTGGAGCTAATTTATAGTAATGTTGTGTTGTAGATATTGGATATGAAAAAATCAATATAACTTGCGTAGATGATGGAGTTATTTTACCAGGAACATATGTTAGAAAAAACTTTGGAAGTAAAGATATTGATTTAGTGCTGATGAGATAAATAACAAAAAGAAATGCTTGTGATCAAGGTGTTTAATTATAAAGTAACAATTTTGGAGATCTGCTCCAAATGGAAAAATTAAAAGAAAAAGCTTGTTAATTAACACAAAAAGAGGATAAATTAAATTATAATTATGAATTGCATTGTTTAAGAAATTAAAAAGAAAAGAGATTTTTTGTTCAGCATAATGATGGATTGTATATTTCTGCAAATACGCTTTTCGAATCAGAACCTTTTAATGAAATAAGAAAGTAGGATATGCATGAATGTTTTGATTTTACTGGTCGTTTGTTTGAAATGTAATATGATCCAGAAGACAATTTTGAAGAATTAAGTGGAGGAATCCAATTATGTTGGTACTGGGGCTCCAAAGAAAAAGAATAGCAATATTTCTCAGAAGGTAATTAAATGTTAAATCCTAATTATATGATTCCCCTTGATCATATGATTGCGTATTCTATTGCTTAAGTCTAGGATCCAGAAATACGATAAAAATTAGCAAATAATATACTATTTACAGGAGGAGGTGCTCACCTTATTGATCTTGTTTATGAAGTAGAAGCATTACTAATTGAAAAATTCTAAGTTATGGAATTAAATGAAATTGAAAGAGTAGAAGTTAAAACTATCATTAGAGATGTTAGACCTATTAATATGGCTTGGGTTGGAGCAACTGTACTACCTAAAACTGAATCTGTTAATGAATTATGGATAACTGCTCCAAGATGGTTAGGTAATTTAGAACCTCAGAAAGATGAATTGGAAGATATGATAAACTAATTTGATGGCGATGTTTAATAATTAGAAAAGAAATTAATCGCTTTCGCAAAAAAAGATAAAGAAAAAGATCGTAGTTGTGAATATGGACTTAAACATCTGAAAGAAAAGATTCCCTTTATTTGGTGATTTCTATAATTATATATATAATTATATTTAAATCCTACATTATGTACATATCAATCAGTGAACTTTTTCAATGTTCATCTAAGAACCTTTTCTATTATATTTGATTCATGAGGATCTAATTCTAAATTTTGAAGGCAACTTTAATAATAAAGACTTTTGATAGAAATAGATTACAGAACTCTGATAATAATATAAAACATTAATGAATAAATGCAAATTATAACAATTTTTTTATATTGTTGAATACCACTTTAAACTTCAAACTGACTAAATGAATTTAAAGTATGAAAGTATCCCTATCCCCTTATTGAAATCAGTTAGATGTTTCTTTTTAGAATAATATAAGAGAAATTTTTAAATAGAAAAATAGTACATTACAAATCTGATAATTAGAACAAAATAAGAGTCTTAAGTTAATTTTTTACTGGATTAAAAATTCAAAATAAAATAACAATATATATTACGAAATTATAATCGAGAGAAACAGTTGTAATTAATAATTTATGATAAGTACTTAAAATAGGATGATCTAATTCTTAACAATGAAAATCAGTAAAATAGTTAAGAATAATGAGAGCAATCTTGATAGATATTATCAATAGAAAAATAAATATGTAATAGAATTCAAATTCTAATATAAATAATATAAGGTTCAATTTCCAATAACCTTGAAGATAAATGAGCATTGATAAGAATTAAATATCGAATCATCCATGATTTATTGATTAACATACTGTATAATACTCTCCTATTCCTTAAAACGATAAATTAAAATAAATCACTTTTATTTAAAAAATAATCAGATTACTCAAAGAAGATTATATTTCAACTTAGATATCATATAGTTTAATCCAAAATAAATTGATCAAGAAATTTAATAATAAATAATATATAGTTGTTTCAGAAATGTAAATTAATTTATTTAGTATCTTAGATATGTAAATATTTATGGATTAATTGAAAGTAAAGTACTTGTTCCAAATACTTAAAACATATCATTTTATAAAAGTTTATATTTCATTTATAATCTATATAATCTATATAAATTGTATAAATTATAAATTAGAATTCAAATTCTTTTAAAATCCCCCCAGTATTAGAAAATTTCATTAAACTGAGAAATTTTATTTATTTAATCATAAATATTAATTTTGATGTTCAAGTATCAAAAAAGAGAAACCTAATTCTGTAAGAATGCTTCAAAAAGTTTATTCACAAAATTAGATTATTTTGCTTAGCATCCATAATTTTAAGTTTTGAAAAAAACATCGTTTAGTACAGCTTTCGGCTATTTACTTACTACAATATTAGCCACAATTTGTCTATTTTATCTTTATATTTAAGTAGATGAGTTAACAAAGCAAACTAACCCAAACGTCATCATTTCAGATAATTAACCTTTAAACACTCCAGTATAAATAATATATATCAATAAAATAGGTAATTTACTTATCAAGGAGCAATTTCACTTTTGTAATTAGTGTTACAAATGCTCTTCTATAATCATTTGACAAAAATTTGAAATATTATAATCTGACTGTGAATTAATGTCATAGAAAAAGAAGTTATGATGAAACAATAAGCAGTACAAACGTTACAATAAAGTATTATACATTATTATAATAAGTTGTTTCAATTATCAAATAGAACCTTGTGATTTAGAAAAACATTTTATAACAGACTTGTAAAAAACTTATTTCCAAAAGTTTAAATTATCAACCATGTATTGTTTGAATCCAGAATAATGGGATTAAAGACCTATAGTAATATATAAAAATTTATTTTAGTAACTTTAAGGCCATTCATAAAGTGATAACTTTTAATATATTACAATCAATGTAAACTTATGCAAAAACAATACATCTTACAAAAACTGTAGCCCTATGGAAGAAATTTAGAAAGGACTTGTAAGTTCATATTATGCGGTCTATTTGTCTGATGTCCTGATAAAAATGTAAAATCCAGGAAAACCATACGATGACGTAATTACAATTTAAAATACTTAATTTTCTTATGCTAAATCTTAGTAGCTACATACTTTGTTTAAGATATCAAATACAGAAACAGATATCGGTCTAATCAATAAAAATGTATAAGTTGATCAAACTATTTTACAATCAGCAACAAAAGAATACTCAGAATCGTATAATGGATACTATTTAACTAACAATGTTATTTATTTAGATTAAAGAGAAACAATTTACTATAGATCATATATTAAATTATAAACAGTATTGGGTAATGTCGGAGGACTGTGGCAAATCATTTCATTGGTCATCTCAGCTATCTTTGGTCCAGTTTTACTTACTTACATGAATTTATCACTTGTAAGCAAATTTTTTAGAATTTAAACTCAACAACCAAGTTTTTTAGTTGATAAAAAAGATATAAAATAAGATGAAATAAAAGAAATAGATTTTATGGCTTCAGATTTCTTAACTAAGAATTAATCTGAAATTCAAAACAATAATCGTTCTAAATTAAAACAATATCTTAAAAAAAAGAAGAATCCTATCACCATCGGTTTTAAAGATGCATTATTTATGTATCTAGGATGTTTAGGAAAGAATTAAAAGACATATAGATTTGCTATTTAGAAAATAATGATGAAATTAGATGTTGCTTATATTATTAAAAAATTACATGAAATTGAAAAATTAAAGAACATTTTATTGACAAATGAATAAGTAAAATTATTTAATTATATCCCAAAACCATTAATACCTAATGATATATTTAATGTTGGATTTGAAAAATAATTTAATTCAAATTCTATTCAAGCAGGATCAGCATCTATTTTTGAAGAAGAAAAAACAGAAATTCAAAAATTAGAAGATTCTTATCATGCTTACATAAAAATTAAATAGAAAAATAATACATCTACATTAGATGAAATTATCATAGATTAAATGGATGAAGAAATTAAGGCATTTTTTGAATGTATGAGAAAAAAACAAAGTGAACTAATATATCCTATAAGTCCAAGAATGGATTCAATTCCATAAAGTTAAAGAGAAGATGAAGTCTTAATTGTAAATTAAGAACCAAAAGTAGCAAAAATATTGACAAATAAGAAATGAATATTCAATGATTATTTATCTATTGATATTGATATATATAAATTATAAATTCAATAAAATTATGATTAATATAATAAGAGTAGTGTGATGATTAATTTTTTATTCAACTACTAAAATTATTTATTATTATTAGAGTAGTATCAAAAAAACTTTTGATTCAGGTATGAAATCATATCAAAGATAAAATAAATCTTATCATTAAATCAAAAAGGGGACGTATTTCTTATAAATGAAATTTTTATACAGAAAAGCAAAAACTAGATATTAAATAATAAGTTCTCGTAAAATTAAAAGCTTTATGAAAGATTATGGAAATTTGGGTATTTAAAAATATTAATCTTTGATATATATATCATTATGTTTTGTAAAATAGATATGCTGTTTTATCAATATAAAAGTAGATAAATCTTCTTTTTTCATGTATAGAATGGCAGCCAAAATTTTTGCCAAAAAATACATGCCAAAATGGTTCAAAATTAGTATCCAAATACTTTTTAAGATGTTCTGCCATCTTAATATTAGTTATGAAACTGTTACCTTTTATCCATCTTTAGCTTCAAATGTTTTTAAACAGCTTTGTGTTTCATTTATAGCTCCTTCTAAAATATCATCTGGACAATCAGGTGGCCATAAAACTCTAGCACCAAGGTACATTCTGTATTATGCTGTAGCTTGAGATGACATTTTTATTAATTAATTAAATTATATTCATTCAAGAATAGAAAAATATAATTGATTATAAGATTATTTACTTGAAAATTATATGTCTATCATATTGGACACTAACATAATAGATCAAAATGTATCAATCTAAGATACTCTTTAATAGTATTTTTAAAATGGTAATTCAGGAATTCTTTAAAGCCAGGCTTATTTACTCCAATTATTATTATGACCTTCTACAAAATGAAGTGTATATGCATGCCTTGATTACGATGAATGATTATGACCAGAAAAATGCACAAGATCACCATGTAGTAAAATAACAGACCCTTTAGTGACTTCTAAACATTATGCTTTAGCAGGATCAAAATTTTTGTTATATTCCGGATCTGTTCCTATCATTTTTGTATTTCTTCTTGTCTCATCTAGTATATTAAAATAAGTTGTTGGTGTTAAGTGAGATTTAGGGAATGCAAACATGCATCCATTTTCTTTTGTAGCATCTTCAAGTGCTATCCATAATCCTATACATGATAGTTTAGGTTCACTAATAATATAAGTATTATCTGTATGCATGCCAACAGCAGTACCAAAACTTTGATTTTTAAATATTACCATAGTTTAAGCAAGTATGGGGTCAATGTATCCAACACCTTATAAAATAGCTTTGAAAATGCTATTGTAAGAGAACCTTTCAAAAACTGGATCAAGGTCATGCATAGCATGTCCTATCTTATTGAGAGCAAGTTTTTTGTTTTTTACTTTTAACTACCCTTAATCATCAACCATGCCTAATTCTAATAAATATCCTATTTTAGAGGCAGTATCCAAAAAACTCATACCTCTTGGGGCATTTTTAGTATCAAAAAACATCTAAAATAAGATGAAACAATACTTAATTATTTACTAGATCAGCATTTTCGACTAATTCATTTGTTCTTTGCAGTAATTTATCAATTTCCTGATGGTTGATTATATTTGGTAGTACCAGATAACCATTGGCATGATAAAAATCAGCTTAAGGTTTTGTCATTTATTTAAAGTTGAATTTGCATAAAAAACGAAACATTTATATTAATCATTCAATTCCAAACACTAAACTAATTAAATCCCCTGCTAATCCTTAATCAACGCAGAATAGATAATTAAATACTATATTAGTACAGATCCATAATATTATCTTACTTTAAATGAGATAATTTATGATTACATTAATAAAAAATTCAAAGATTCTTGTATCAAATGATTGTTAATGACTTTTAACATAAACAATCTTAAGCATTTTCTTTGTTATATTTGAAATTATCCTTTCAAACGGTGATATAAAATGAAACTTCATTATATGTTTTTTAATCGTTAAAGTAATTTTATTCAACAGAGTAAGTTATAATAGTTTCTTCTAGTCAAGAAATAAATTATCATTAAAATTCTTTTAAAGCATAATCCTACCACAAAATAAACATTAAATTTACTCTATATGAATTTAGATATGTTGAATCATCTCATTAATAAACTAGCGTAGTTGAGCTATATAATGGATATAACTTTAGAATTTGATAAAGTATTTTAATATTTAATAGTTGATTTGTTCTTTCTTTTCTAAATACTTACTCATTTAAGTTATAAAGAAAAATTGTTTATCCAGTTTAAAAAATACTATCAACTACTTTGGAACCAAGCATGTTTTAAAAAAATCCTAAAAAAAATAATTGTTATGTTTGCATTAATTTCTAATCCTCTCTTAAAACCTTATAAATATCTTATTTTCTTGTCTAATTAATTGTTGATCTCTCTTTAATTAATTAGGGAAGATAATGATAAAATCATTTTCAGATGATCCTAATTACTTTACATTCAAAAAGGTTGAGGAATATTTAATTTAAATTCAGGGAAATTGATTATATGTTGTTTAATCTGTCTAAATTCCTTCCCTTTCCAGATTCGAATCGATATGTTACTATTCAGAGCTTTTGTGATAAAAAAGTTACTATTTTTGCTGATGCGTTATATTATGATTCTGATTCTTAGAAATAAAATAAAATTCTAAAATCAAATAGCTTTATATAAATATCATGACTTTTTATATTAATCCAATTTTTATTAGGCTTCATCAACTTAAGCACTGATATGTTAAAATTTATCTTTAAGAGCTTGATTTTCCTTTTTCAGATTTATATATAGGGAATCTAATTGATCTTTTGTATTATTTGATTTTGGACTCTCTTAGAATGGCCTTGTTTATGATTATATTGTAAAATATTAGTTAGTAGGTGATCGCTATCAATCATGATATTTAGGATTACATATTGCTAGTTATTGAATGGGGTTTGTAATTAAATCACTGGAACTCTTTAGGCAGAATTTGTATGTTAAAAATACATTAATTAGATGAATAAATTTATGTTAGTTAATTTCATTTATATTGATTCTATTGTTTTCTTTCATTAAAAATATCTTTTTAATTCCAGTTCATTTATGATTCTTACATTTATATTAATGTAGTTATCATATAGTTAAATTTTAAATAGCATTAATTTGCAGATAAACATACTATCTCTAAAGGGATACAATAAATAACATGTTTAATTTTTATAGCTTTCATATTATAAATGTTATTATATGAATCACAAATAAATATCAATTATATTTATATTTTACTCTTACTATTCAAAGTGAATCTTGCTTCTAAGAAAAAAAAACTAGACTTTTTTCGTTTCCATTCTTTTGATTAGTTTAATTAGTAATAACAAAGCAAATTTCAGAGATTTTAGAATAATCAAACTTTAGCTACATAAATCATTATTATATATTTCAGTGAAATTTGTAATTTATTAACACAAATTTAAAATACATTCCAAAAGTTATGTGTATTGTATTAAAATATAAAATATACATATCCTTAATAATGATTTCTAATTGTTTACTAATCTCAAAGTTTTAGCAACATCATAAGTAATGCATTTTTGTGAATCCCAAAAATTAGTCTAATAGTCAATAATGCAATTGTATAAAACATATAGGTTGTAAAATAAACTATACATTCTTAGAAATATGATAAGTTTTTTAGGCTAAAAGTATTGTATGATAATTAATATTATGATATTTTTCACATTGATAGTTCTATTTAATTTCTCTAAATTAGCTGTTCTATTGATCCATAATAGCTAATTAATATTATACTAGAATATAATTTAAAAACGACGAAACATTTTTAAGTATTAAGGAATAATTTCGAATACTATATTTAGATTTTTGTTTTAAATTTTTTTTATTAAGCATCATTATTTTGAATTAATCATAGGCAATTCTATAATTATCCAACATTATTATAAAAATCAAATTAAAATTCCTATTTTTATTTATCTTCTGTATTTTAGAGCTTGATATTTAAAGCTTACATTTTAGAACCTGATACTTTACATGATAATTTATTTAGGTTTCATTTATAACTTATCTCGGTAAACAATTTAAATTATAAACAATGATAAAATTTACTTTGTAACTCAATATTAATTTCAAAACATTTAGTTATAGCGTGAAGGGTTTTAGAATTGCTCGATATAAATAATATCTAAAAGTACTACAATTTAATAATAAACAATAGCGGAGTTTATATCTTTTGGTAATAAATACAAATCTATAAATAATGGTATAAATTTATAGTGAAATTAAGTACCCATTTATTATTTTAATTATTATTTTATTTAACATATCAATAATTAACAGGATATAATTTGGATTGTTTGTGTATTTTACCTAAAGTATTGAATCGTAATTTACAAATCAATTAAAACTTAGGTTTAATTGATTTCTTCAAGGTTTAAATGTGTTTATATACAAACTTTAATTCAAAATGAAATATTTATATTTGGTAGATCAGATATTGATTGTGGATTTTGAATATTCAATTAAGGTAATGAATCCAATACAGATCAAAAGCGCCAGTAAAATTTAAATTAAAAAATATAATTATAAATTATAATTTATAATATATTATATAATGAATTTTTAATTATTAAAGAATCCAAAAATAAGCAAGAAAATAATTAAGAGTTGAAATCACTAAAAATTTTTAGCATAGCATTAATTAATATTGAATGCAAACTTTAAGTCATTATGAGGCTATGGCTGAAGAAGTCCGAAAAATAATGATGTCAGGAAAACCTATTCCACCTGATTATTAGGAAGTAATCGAAGAGTTTTTGCCAACAGAAGATAAGTATCCATCTAGAAGAGTTATTACTATATATGAATATCCAGATAGTAATCCTGCATTATTTTTGGAGAATAAAAGAGGTTTTCGATTACAATTCGTGTTTCTATTCCTTTCTAATGAATTAGCTGCATAGTAAAAATGAATATGATTAGATAGGTTTTATGAAGATGTTATGAATAATGGACCTCTCAAATGGTAAGTTGCAAGATTTTATTTGGAAGTGGCAGAGAATATGGTTTTTATTAAAACAAGAGGATAAAGAGCATAAAATATGTTATAAAAGATTCAACATGGAATATAGACTTAACCTTTATGTGTATTTCATTATAATTTAAAAATGAGAGTATTTTTTTGTTTATATATATTAGACTCTATTGCATATTTTAGAATAAGGTAATTGGTGTATAAGAGTAGTTTGGGGTCCTCCAGTAGATGTACCTTTACATGGAGGAGATGCAGAGAAAGTAGAGAATATAATTGCTAAGGCAGAACCAAAATTAGAAATATAAAAGAAAGAAGAGATGGAACAGGAAGTTACTAAAAAAATCTAAATAAATGAAGAAGAAACCAAAAATAAAATATCATTTTATATCAAACCTATTGAATATTATAGTAGATTAGCAGAGTAAACAGTTTAGAGATTAAGGGATTAAAATTAAAAAAAGAAAACTTGAATTAATTTGTTAACCATTTTTATTATAATAATATTAATAATGTAAATTAAGGAAAATTTATACAATTGGCTTTGTTCATTAAAGGTGTTGCCTTAAGATGGAAAGAAATACGCAGACAAAGTGGAAATAAGCAAAGCTTCATTAATTTAATTAGAAAATGGCATGGCATTTGGACAATTGCTTAAAGAAATTGTGAAGTTACGAAATAGGTTTCTATATTAATCATTTTAAAAAGACCTTCTACTCCTTTGGCTAAGTTAGATACACTTAAAGATAATTAGTAAAAATCTTCAATCTTATACAATTGGAAGATTCTTTGCGAAGAATATCAGAAAGTGGATATTCAGATTGATCAAGATACGAAAGCCTTGATATTGGGAGGGGATAAGGAAATGATTCACCAATTGCTTTTGGAAATTTATGATAAATATTATCGAGGTTAATAACAATAATAAGTCTTATAACAATCTTAAATATTAGATGATTCTGTTTTAAGTTTAGGTGGAAACACAAAAGTGTTAGCAAATAATAAAATATCTCAAGGTATTTATTAGTATCATTTATTTAAGCTAATTAATAAGTTGATTTATCTAAGTTAGATGCTAAAAAAGATTTAAACAAAACAATTAATTGTTTAGAATTCTTTATTGTTGCTTTAGCTAAGAACTTGTAACTGTCAATTAAATAATCTGCCTCTCTGTTTACGAATAATAATAAATATCTTGCTCACATATTGGCTAAAGGAGTCAAAGGTGTATTTGAACCAATTGTTGCATTTTACAAAGAAACATATGCAAATGGAAATTAATTAATTAAATTATTTAATGAAGATTCTACAAAAAAATCTCTGATATTTGCATTTTAAGTATTTATACATTCAAATATAAGGCTCTTAAACCTGGTTTAATATCTAAATCATTTGATGTTGCTTATGAATCAGTTCGTTTATTTACTAGATTAGGTTCAATGATACCTGTATAATTGTTAAGAGAATGGTTTTTAGAAGATTAAGGAGGTCTTCATACGGCATTAATGGGATGTAGAAGACATCCAGAATTAGTGGCTTTTCATGTAGAAATGATGTAATAGTTTGCAAAAAATAATTTTGTTGAAGTCTTTACAACAGGGATAAGAAATGTATTACCCGAAACAAAAGATTTCATTAATTCTATTGAATTAATTTACATGCCTTTGAGTTAAAATTAAGAATTAGTGTCAACTGGCATTTTAAATGATTGGGTTACTTAAGCGATAAGTATTGCGGAAAATGAATTTAAAAATACAATTGATACAAGAATATCTTCTCTTAATTTTTTAAGTGAAGTTCTTGGAAATACAGAATTAGATGAATCATTAACAAATACTATAATAGCACTTCTTAAAAAAGGTTCTAGAGATAAATCACAATCTCTTTCTTTAATGTGTCTTAATCATTTATTTAAGTTACTTTATCATTTTAGTCTTTAAAAGAGTAATTTTGCACCACTGATTTATAAAAAGTATAATATATGTTTATAATATTTTAGTTTAACTTTATCATTAGTTGAGAACCATGACAATTAATAAATTAGAGAGTATATTTTGAATAATTTTATTCATGTGTTTTCTACAATGGAAGCTGTGCCTATAAATTTAGTGCTTGAGAATTTAATAAAATAATTGTAAACCTCAGAGGGAGTCACTTACATTTTGAATACATTTGATATGCATTTCTTTATGTTCATATCAAATCTTAATATTGGAATTAAGAATGCTATCTAATTGCTTGACTTTTTGGCAAAAATATTTTTAAATAGTTTAGTTTATTAGAGTTTGTCATCTGAAATAATTATTAACATATTATCTAAAAATGTTGAGAATCAAACAATGTAAGAATTTATTTTAAAATTTGTCAAAATTTCATTGGCTATGTTTTTTGCATCAGAAAAAAAGAGATAAGTCAAGGATGCAATAGGGGCATAAAAACGAAATTAGATTGTTGAAATAATTCGAACAATAATTTAATTTTAGTAATAATTGTTAAATGAGAAAATAAAACCATTGATAGCACATACAAATATTTAAATAAAGTAGTTCAGTAAGAGAAATTCAAAAGGTATGATGGCAATTTTAGAATTATTTGGAAATGCTGAAAGAATTTTAGAATAATATGAAATAGAATATCGTGAATAATAAGCAAGTAAATTATAAGTGCCTCCAGAAGATGATGAATTAGTTCCATTCAATTCTCGTTCAATAGGATCAATTAAATTATCAAAGGAAGAATAATATTCTTTAGCCTCTTTGAAAACAACAAAAGCTGATCCTAAAGTATTAGAGAAACTTGAAATTATAAAGAAATAATTTGATGATAAAACATTAAGTGAAGCATAGAAAATTGAATAGATGAAAGAGGCTTAATAGAAATAAAAGATGAATCTCAGAAAATAGTTAGAGAAGAGATCAATTGAATAAGGTGTATCAATAGCTAAAGATAGAGAAACCAATTTAGTGTTTAAGGATGGTTCAAAAAGTTTGGGTCAATTAAACAAACATGGATTAACAGAATTTGAAGTATGGGATTTATAATTAGAAGAAGATAGAGAACGTTATTTAGTAGAATAGCTTTTTAGGAAATACCATAAGATATTTAAACATGTTTTTTTTAAATATGCTAATTCTGGAAATAAAATAGTAAAACCAAAAGATTTTGATGAATTGAAAGATTAATCTGATACAATAAATGAGGCAGAATTATGGGCTTTTCTTAAAGATTATGAATTAGTATTTAATGTATCTAGAGAATAAGTGCATGCATTAATGAGATCAATTGCAATTTAGCTTTTGAAATGTAAAAATGAATTGACAAATTTCAATTATGAAGGGTTTAAACACATTGTTACATAATATTCTTGTATTTTATTTACAAAGAAAACTAAATATATATAACCTCATATTTGTATTGAGATGATGATATAAAGGATGAGGTAAGCAACTGCAGCAAAAGGATAGTCTACCTAATTGTTTGATGATCCAGATAATATGTTTTTTGATTAAAAAGATGTTATAAAGGAATTTAATAAAAAATTGGCTGAAAATCCTAAATATGTTTTACCTGAAGGTTATAAGACATAGAAGGAGGAAATAATTAAATTTAATTACGCATTTGAAATTGAAGATTCAGATACAATTTCTTTTTCAATTTTGGATGATATAATTTTCAAAGTTTGTAATTGCCATATAATTGAACCAATAACATCTAAAGAATACTAACTTGTTTGTAGACCTAATATGTTAGGTTATGTGGAATCGAAAGTTAAATAAAATTATGAGAAAGATCATTATATGGAATAAAAGAATAAATCAATGAGGAAATCTGTGTCTGTTACATAATCATTGACAAATGTACCAACTTAGCCAAAAAGAACTTTAGAAATAGAGCCCTATAGATAATATAGTTTGGGAATTAAATTAGAATTAGCTAAGATACCATTTAATTAACATAAATAAAAAATAATTGTGGAATAGGTAGCTGATGTATTGGAGGATATGATATTTGCAGTGGAAAATAATTAAAAGACTATTACTAGAAAATGGAATATTATTAATAAAGTATAATAAGAAAAATTGGATGAGAAGAAAAAGGAAGAAGAAGAAGCAAAATTAAGAGACGAAAAGATTTAAAAAAATCATGAAACTGCAAAAGCGAAATTAGAAAAATTGAAAAAAGAAAGATAAAAAAAATAAAAAGAAGAAGAAGAGGCTAAGAATGCTAAGAAAGACCCAAAGAAAATTCGTTAAGAAGAAAAATAGAAAGAATAAGAAGTTTATTTAAAATAATAAAAGGATAAGATTGCATAAAAATAAAAAGAAGAGGAATAAGAAAGAATAAAAAGAGAACTTTAGGAAAAAAAACAGAGAGCAGAAGAAATCTAGAAGAAGAAAGAAGAATTTAAAATATTTAATTAAAAAAAAATTGAATAATATGGTAAAATCTTTTAAGCAGAATAAATAAAAATACAAATGGCAGCAGAAGAAAGAAAAAAAATGGAATTTGATCATCAAAAAATGCATGAAACTCTTTATAAGAATATTGAAAAAAAAGGAGAATAAATTAAAGTAAAAGAAAAGGAAACAAGTGAATTAATTGTCAAGTTATTTAGAAATACTAATTATTAAACCATTTTTACTAATAATAACTTTAAATTAAGTTATTTATATGAATTACTATAATTGGAATATTATAAATCTATTGAAATGATTGATTTTAAATAAATACCATTGAAATTATGGATGTGGTTTGGAGATAGATTTAGAATTTATCCTGATATTATAACTTAAATTGAATTTATCAGAGTTTTTAATGCAATCACATATAGATCAAATGAAATTCCAGCATCATTAGATTATGTTGAATATTTAGAGGCTCTCTTTAGGATTAGTATTAAAGGGTACTAATTCTTTAATAAATTGGCAAAAAGTATTAAAGAGCCAAAACTTTAAAAATAAGAAAATCAAGATTTACCTTAAGATTAATCTCCTAAATCTATTAAAAGGACTTAATAATCAAAAGAATTTATGCTTAATAGAATAAAAGAAGTATAATCAGAATAAGAAAAACGATTAGAAGAAGCAAAAAAGGAAATAGAAGAAAAAAAGAAAATGGAAAAAGAAGCTCTTATTTTAGATAATTATTAAGCTTTAAATGATATTATGGGAACAGATAACATTTCTGGATAAAATTATAATGAATAAACTTTAGATGCACTTATTACCTATTTAGCATTACCAAATGACAAAACAGGAATTGAATTAAGATTTAGATATTTGATGGAAGTTGAATCTAAAAAAAAACCAAATAAAGTGAGAAAATAAGGTATTTAATAATTATTATATTTTAAGAGGCATCTAAAAGATTGGAGGAAGATGTAAATTAATGGAAAGAAATAAAAACAGTTGAATAGAATAGATAACCCATTTTTCCAAGTAAACATATTCTAAATATAAATAGAAAAATCAAATATTAAATAGAGTTCTAATAATCCTAAAGAACCATAATAAGATCCAATACTTCCTTAAAATAATGAAGAAAATTAAGAATAAGAATAGGAATAAGAATAATAATAATAATAAGATAATTGATTGGTATAAATTATTAATTTTTAATAAAATATTAAATTTAATGTTCTTCAACATTAAATTTAATTATAAGTATTAATTGATTTCTTATAATTAATTTTATCAATTTTTTATATATTAGAAAAGTTTGCTTATAAATAATGAAAAATTTCGACGTAATTTGATATTCATTTGGGTTAAGTAATATTTTTTTCTTTTTTCCTAAAAATTAATTCTTCTTGATTTATATTAAATGGACTTATTAAAATTATGTATTATAAATAATTAGATTAAGTAAATTTAGCAAATCATATTGTAAAATTTATGGGATGCATTTAAAATAAGTCTCCAAGTGCTGAAATATCAATCATTATATTGAGTCCTCCTCTCTCCAATTCGCCTTCAAACGAATTTACTTTAAAACCATATTATAATGATTTATACCCTGCAGCTCGTTTGCCTACTAATACTTCTGATCACACTTTTCGTTCCAAGTTTATTTAAACCAAAGGGATAACTTAATCCATTAATAGTAATTATTAATTAACCAAGTATAGATAAAAAGGAGATCAATTATTATCATCCATCAAATAGTTGTCCATACTTTTGATATATTGATTCAATTAATTTATATTGATATATTAATAATATGTATATTGTGTGCTAATTTTGATTAGAACAAAATTGATAGAAGCTTTCTTTGAGATGGAGTGGTTAATTATTAGTAATACAAAAATAAAGAGTAAAATCTATTTTTTCAATTGAAATAAAAGAAAGTTTTTTTAGTTATTTTATATAAAGTTTAATGAATCAGTGCTTGATTAGTTAAAAATTTGATAAAGTTAAATAATTAAATATAATATATATATTGTGATGCAGGGTTTTAAATCAGGAGATATTATTGCTTAAGATTATCAAATTTTAAGTTTATTGTCATAAGGTTCATTTGGAAAAGTATATTTGGGTAGATCTTAATCAATGAATTAGAACGTGGCAATAAAAGTAGAAAAGAGTGAAGTTTCATATTTTAACAGTTTAAATCATGAAGTATATGTAAAACTATAAAAATTATAGGTAGAAATTTTAAAACTTTTAGAGGATGTTCCATAAGTGCCAAAAATCTTTTGGTTTGGTTAAGAGCTGAATCAAAAAATAATGATACAAAATCTTCTTGGCAAGGATTTAATTCTGTATTATAAAAAGCTAAAAAGATTCTCATATGAATGTGTATGCAACATTGCATATCAAATGATAAATATATTAGAATAAATACATGCTAGGTACTAAAATATTATTTATGACGTACATTTTAGAAATATTATACATAGAGATCTGAAACCAGAAAATATTTTGGGAGCTTCTCTTTCTGATAAAATTTATTTAATAGATTTTGGTATAGCAAAGAATCTTGTATAGAATAAAAAGAGCAAAGAGAAAATTTCTTTTATAGGAACTACTAGATATGCAAGTTTAGCTGCGCATTTGGGAAAAGAATAAAATAGAAAAGATGATCTTGAATCTTTGGGTTATATACTTATTTATTTTCTAAATAATAAATTACCATGGATGAATATTGAAAAAGATGATAGTGACAGAATTGAGAAAATTGGACTTTTGAAATAAGACATTTCTCCAGAGGAATTATGTGAAAATCTGCCCTCTTAAATACTAAAGTGATTTTATTTTTCTATTCTTAGTATAGATATATGAAATATGTTAAAGGACTATCAGTTAAAGTTAAGCCTAATTATGCGCAATTAAAAGATTTATTTAAAGTTCAAAATTAAAATAATAGTATGCCTTTTGATTGGAATAAAAGAACAAGAACTAGCAAGAGAATATAATCAAATAAATCTATAAAATCTACTAAGTCAGCAAAACAGCTAAATAAATCTAAATCATAATTTCATAAAACATAAAATAATATTTAAAATGATTCATCATAAAAGTTAATAGTTTAACCTCAAACTCCCATTAAGAAAATGCATTAAACATTTGTATTTCCAGAGTAAAATGATAAGACCCTTTATCATTCGAGTGATGAAAACTAATAATAAAATAGTATCAGTGATTAGAATAAAGATAGTATAAAAGTAGGTTATTCAATAAGTCATGAACCTTCTAAATTTTCAAGATATTCCTTACATAATAAAAGTCCAAAACTTCAGTAATAAAAAGAAAGAGCAAGAGTATCAACTTTAGATGCAAATCCTTAAGATTACTTTATAATGAATTATTAGACTGAATAGCAATTATAAGAATTTGAAAATTAAGATTTAGCAATTAAGTATGACATGTTGTTTTATAAATCAATTCTTTACAATCATAAAAATCCAATCCTTGAGTTTAAAGTTAGTAAAACTCACA
>JPFM01000064.1:251841-398510 GCA_000733375.1 Paramecium sexaurelia
TGATTTTTTTTGTATTAAAATAAGTTTTCTCTTAATTAAAAGTTAAAATATTTTTTCTATGCTTTACCTAATTATTTTTTAATATAATATCCATAATAAATCAAAAAAAGATATTTCTTATATTAATATGGATTTTTAGATAATCTTTAGAATAATAATTAAATTTGAGAATTGCACATGAATCACAGTAAATCAAAATTTGAATTTGATGAGATGATGGAATAGATCTTAAATGACTCTCCTTTACAAAGTATTCATCAAAAGAATACATCAGCATTAAAAAATTTAGATTTGTGTGAAATTCTCATTGATGATACTGAATAATTTAATTATTCAGCCAAAAGTTTGTCAGAAAGTTAGACTAAAACCTCAATATGAATTTCATTAATTTATGATGATTAATTTTTATATATACTGATGTGACATAATGAAAAGTATTATTTTTGTCAGATTTTAAAGTCTGAGTAATATGTTTTAAAATAAATATTTAAAATAACTAATGGGCTGCATGAATTCTAAACCTTCTTTTAAATCTTAACCTTCAACATCTGGAAAGAATTAGATATAATTTTAGTTCAATAGTCAAGATGAAAGTCCATATGTGATAAAAAAGAATCCCATATTCTAAAGAAGAGCTTCTTAAAAATCCATCGTTAGTCCTTTACAAACTGCTTCTTTTATACAAAGAAATAAGTGAGTCTTAAACTTTGATTTATCTTTCTTTTATTTTACAACTCATAATCTATACATATATTATTCTTCATAAATAAACCATCTATAAAATATAAAAAAGTCGTCAACTTAGTTTCTATTATATATAAAAAAATTTTAATTAGTTTTAAAGGAAAATTTTGATGATCAGTTACCATAATTGTGGAACTAAATAAAATTTAATAACTAGGCTGAGATTTTAATAATGATTGAAATTTAAGTGATTTATGTTTATATTAATTTAGATATATAGACATCAATATAGTATTAAATGTCAATCACTAGCTTTTTCTTTTATATTTCCTTAGGATGCTTCTCCTACATTTCTGCCAATAAGTTCTCCAACTACAGTTCCTATTGTAGCTCCAAACCCATTCACGAATGAAAGTACTCCAAATAAACCTGAAAGTACTATTGTTATAACATTGCTTCTTCTATTAAATATTTAGTATAATTATATTACAAATTTAAAGTGTCGTCTAAGGCTTTATCTGCTGATTCTTTGGTTTAATTAATAATTATAGCAGATTTTTGGACTTTATCTTAAGCAGCATCTAATGACT
The DNA here is from genome assembly GCA_000733375.1 of Paramecium sexaurelia. NCBI lineage: Eukaryota > Ciliophora > Oligohymenophorea > Peniculida > Parameciidae > Paramecium > Paramecium sexaurelia. Next base: position 253,116 of record JPFM01000064.1, read on the forward strand.
CTTCATTATTTTAAACTAATAAATCAATCTCGTTTTAAACATCCTTCAATAAATTTAAGTCTTTTTCTATTTGTGTAAGTCTTTGCATTTCTTCTTGATTTTAGAAATTCGTCATTTCTTCTAAAGAGTTTTCTTTAAGATCAGAAAAATCTGGTTATTGCATAATAAATTCTTAAATAAATTAATGGAATAAAAAATAATCTGTAGAATATGTAATTTGCCCATAAAGATTGATTTTCTGAAATTGCATAACGAAACTTGTAAAACACGTGCAGAGTTTAGGAGAAAGGAAATCAGCTTAAATTTATAAGTTGCTAAAGTATGTGAAAAAGCTTATAAAAAAAAGCACTAAATTCATTCAAGTGGTTAAAAATAGTATTGATATTCTATATAAAATAGTCTAAACTGTCTTAGATTGAAATGGGATCAAGTGTCACATAAATATACTTAAGAAATTTACTAGGAATATAAGTTACTCCAACTCTTAATTTCTTATGGAGAGAGAACATTAAATTCCGAGGTAGATGCTAAATGTATATTTATTCATATCTAAATTAGATCATCTTATATCTTAAAATGAACTTATGTAAGCCTAACAAATAATAAATAACCCTTATATTTTGAATTTGATAGAGCAAATGAATAGACTGATAAATTAAAGATTAGACTTATGCTATAAAAGTAAAAAATATATAAAAGACTATAAGCTAAATACCAAAGCATTCCAAGCATATCTTTTAGATTAAGCAAGTTCAGTAAAGACAGTCCAAAATCTAACAGTGAAACACATAACAAAATGAACTCTTTTTCCGATTATTTAAACTCTTCTAAGTATTAATTTATGACATCAGTCAAGTTTTTCGGAAGATACATAATCAGATAAAAAAAGTATATCAAGACCAAATACTCCGGTTAAATCTGTTTCTATAATAGATAATCTTAGAAAGAAGGGCAAACTGTCTAAATTTCTTTAGAGACAGTCAACTTTTTCTTTGGAAGAAGATTAAACTTCAGAAAAACCAAAACTTAGATAATAAATAAAAAAGAAAAGTTATTTTGCTAAAATTGGAAGTTCTGATAGTGATACGGATGATATTATTGATAATATTGTGGAAGAAAATAAACCTTAAAAAAATGGTGAGGTTGATTTGAATTTTGAAACTGCATGTTTCTTAGAATTATAGAGAGGATACTTTTCTGATACTGAAATTATTCGGTTAAATATAGAGAATAAATTAAAAGAAAAAAATATAGGATTAAAAGATTTTAATTTCATAAGATAAATAGGATAAGGAGCATATGGAAGTGTTTTTTTAGTAAAGAGAATTGTAACAGGTGATTTATATGCTATGAAAATAATCAATTGTTGTAATAAACGATTTGAAAGATTATTGGAATAATTAAAGTAAGAAAGAAATATATTTGAAATTTTAACTGGCGATTATGTGGTAAAAGCTTATTATTCGTTTTAACACGAATCATCATTATGTTTTGCTTAAGAATATATGATTGGAGGGGATTTCTCCAAGATTCTCATCAATGAAGGAGTAAAATATTAATTTTATTCTAGGCTTTTGATGAGAATATAGCTAGACATTATTTTTCTGAAATATTAATAGCACTAGAATATTTACATAATAACAATATTGTTCATAGAGATTTAAAACCAGAAAATATCTTATTAGATTAGAATGGACATATAAAATTAGCTGATTTTGGACTTAGTGAACTAGGGATCAATAAAAAAATGATAAAAAAATGTAGTCAATAAAATTTTTCATAAAGTGATTCATCTCCATCTCCCATTTATTAAATGAAGAAAGGAAGATCATTTAAAAAGTCTAATATAATTCCTGAGAATGCAGAAAGAAGATTTATTGGAACTCCTGATTATATTGCACCTGAGATTATTAGAGGATAGTCATTTTCCCATAAATCTCAAGATTTCTGGTCTCTTGGAATTATTTTATATGAATTTTTAGTAGGAATTCCACCTTTTAATGATGAATCTGTTGAAAAAATCTATCAAAATATATTAAATGGAGATATAGAATGGCCTGAAATTGGTGATGATCCAGAAGAATAAATATCAAAATAAGCATATGATTTGTTAAAAAAATTATTAAATCCTGATTACACATAAAGATTGGGATATGGTTCAATTGAAGAAATAAAAAATCATTCATTTTTAGCATCTATTAATTGGGAATAATTAAGAAATACTCCAGGTCCAATAATTCCTTAAATAATTTAAAATTTAACACCTTTTGAAAATGTAACAGAGAAAGTTTAAAAATTTATTAAAAAAGGAGAAAGAAAATAAATTTAAATTATCAATAAATTGTAAGAAGAATTAGAATACTTAGAAAGAATAGATTTACTAGTAGCAAAGAATGAAAATGAGGCATAATTGATTTAATAATAATTATAATTATTTTCATGAATTAAAACTAATTTAAAATTGGCATAATAGGTGGATCATTTGATCCTCCTACAATTGGTCATTTATTAATGATAGCAGAACTATTAAACTAAAAAATATTGTAGAAAATTGTTTTGGTGCCATGTGGTAATAGAAAAGATAAATAATTAACAGATGGAATTCATAGATTAAAAATGTTATAGCTTATTGTAGAAAGTATTAGAATATATATAGAACTAAAGATTAGTTTAAAGATATTGATTAAATTGTTATTGATGATTATGAAATATAAAATGGATAATTGGTACCAACATATTATATGCTTTAAAAAATGAGAGATAAATATTCAAATGTATTTTTTGTGATAGGTAGCGATTTAGTAAATTCTTTAAATAATTGGGTTGAGGGATCAAAATTAATTGAAGAAACAAATTTTATAATTCTGAATAGAACTTCACATAAAATTGAATAAAATAAAAAATTGCAACCAAATTTTGAAATTGTTTAAGATTTTGAATACGGAATCAGTTCTACAGAAGTTAGGAAAAGAATAAAGAATTCAAAAACTAAATACCTTGATTGTTTGGGTATTTTAACACCTGAAATCATAGAATATATAAAAGCAAATAATTTATATAAATCATGATTTAATTATTTTATTTATAAGAATCTTATACTATGATATGATTCTATATCTTAGATATTATATTATATAAAAAACAATACTAACATCAATATTCAAACATTTTGTTATTTGATCAAAAGTATTTTACATTTTATTCAAAACTTGCTAGTTCTTTATAATATCGATTAATTAGATTATCAATATACTTTGACTTTTCTTCATATTATTGATTAATCTAAGATTTTTGAATACACCTTTTAACATGATTAATTGTAAATTATTCAATTTTCTGTAAAATTGGCTTTTATATATTGGTTAAATTTTGCATTAGCTTTCCTTTAAGTACTAAATCATCAAGAAAAGCTTAGAAAGAAAAATGAAAATTTTTATCATTTTTAATAAATTTGTTTATCAAATTATTTGTAAGCTATAATTGTTCAAATTCTTCTCTAATGTTTTTACTTTTGGTTAAAATTAAATTAAGTGCATTATTTAGATCAACAGGATCATTTCCCTCTAATTTTAATTAGGTATTAAGCTTAAAAGGTTTAAGAGAGCCTTATCTTAAAGAGGATCTTCTCAAACCAATACTTTATTAATTGATTTCATCTGTTTGTTTATTTATAGTTTATTTAATAGATCCAACACGATTTTAAGTTCGAGTATGTTAGGTAAATTTAGGTTATTTATTAATTGAAATTTTAGTGTGCTAAGTTTAAGATGTATTGTCTTCTGGTGAGTTTTTTCCACTTAAAGTGGAATCATTAATTTCATTCTCTTCAACTTCTAAATTAATTCTGGAGTCACCTAGTTTTTTGAGTTCTTTGATTGTTTTAACTGTTGTTGATTATATAATGCTCTTTTCAATACTAGGTTAATTCATTAATTAAAAAAATAAAATAAATCGATATAATAAATGAATAATTTGAAAAATTGTTTATATTTAGTTTCATAAAATTAAATCTTTTAATCAATTATAGTAAGTGAAAATAAAATATAAATATCATTGAGATATTGATTTAATTTATTTATTCGAAGATTTTTATTTATATATCTAAAAAATAATTAAATGATAATTATGAATACATTTCTTTGAATTCTATTTTAATTTAATAATTAAAATAATACCTAAATTTATCATTGTTTTTTGATTTTAATTAATTTAAAATAAATATCATGATAATTTATATATAAGATTTAATCCTTATAATGTTTGATTTTTTATTCATTTTTTTTATGGACAAAAAGTCTTAAAGACAATTATCATTAGATACATCTAATGATGATTATAATATAAGAGATGATGATGATTGCTCAGATGATGATAAAGGAAAGTCAAGAAGAATAGATTTTAGAAGTAAGCAGACGAAAAAATTAGAGAAACAATTAATAAAATTAGATAAAGTTTAGAACTCTTAATAACCAGTGAGCATGGAAATATATTATTTACTCAAATTCTAATAGAACTTAATTTATTAAGTAACAAGTCTTCATACAAGAATTATGAGGATAATTGAGAATTAATTTGATTATTCCACATTATTATGATTTATAGATTAACATTATTTAATAATAATTTCTATTTTAGATAAGATTTATATTACTTAAATAATAATGAGGTTTATCACTTTGTTAATACATTTTTATATAATGTAAATTTAATTAATTTTCAAACTAATTTATATTAATATATTTCCAAAGAAACTTAATATTTTATTAAAGTTATGAAAATCATATTTAATGATCTCAATTTTTAAAATTATTTTTAAGTTATAAACAAATGCGAATATTTATACACTTTATTGATGGAATTCTATCCTGATTTTATGAATTTAAGTAGACAACAATAATTTGAACAAATTTGATTAGATTATTTAAAAACTATTTACTTCATAAGAAGTTTAATTTTAACTCTTTTTTACTTATTTTAGATGCATCTACTATACTGATTTAAAAGATTAGTTAATGAATTGGATTATTTATGAATTCATTAGAATAATAATTTAGTATTTATAAGTTTGATCCATCTAAAAAGGGTTTTCTTAAAAAGATTATCGTTAAAGAACATATTTTGCTTTCAAAGATTATCAATGACCTTTGATTATAATGTTAATGATTTTGTGAAAAGAATTAATGTCAACACTATTTTAAGATTAGAGATTTCTTTTTTTTATCTATTATTGTAAGAATTTTGGTTATATTTTTCAGGATCAAATTGTATTTGAAGAATCATTTAATTCTAGAAATATATAAAACAATTGATCCAATAATAATATTAATTAAAATCAGTTTGAGTTACTACTATATTGAGATCTAAACTGATCAAGAACTTGACCAATTTTATCCTGATTCATCACCATACCATGTTTTATCTTCATATGTTACATCAAAGAACCCTCAGATCCATAGGATTTATTGCAATTAGAGATTGTGCATACATGACTTCTAGGAATTTCGACTGCACTTCTCCTATTCCTTTTCCGTTTGTCCTCTAATGATATATCACTCTCTTAATCTTCTAAAACTTAGAATTTTTACAATTTAGACTTAATCTCATTTTTTTCTTAGTTCACTCTTTCCAACTAATACTAAATTCTAAATATTTACATAGGAATGTAAAACAATATTGTAGTAATATAGTCTAATTGATTCTTTATAATAGTCAATTGGTCCTTGATCTTATTCAAAATTCTCGCTTTAATCCATTCTCAAAATACTTTTTTTTTTTTAATGAATCTAATTTATTTGTTTTTTTAAAAACTTAAGCAAATTTCCTTATAAATAATTAATTGTATTGTTTGCCACAAAGTAAACAGAAAAAAAAACTATTCTTATTCCACTTTGAAAAAGATCCTCCCTTACTCATATTGATAAAGCTGATAAGACATGTAAAAAAATCTCAAAAAAAATTATTATTATCGATCTAAAGTATATATAATCTTAGCTGAAAAAAATAATCTCTCTAATTTTACTTATTCTTAAAAATAAGCATAGTTAATCTATTTCCTACTCTTAGAAATCAACTTTATAGAATATCCTACATAATTCATATTTAACTGTAAAATATTGTTATTTTTTCATTAATCTGATAATGTTGAAATATATTCTTTATAATTTTTAATTTGTATGTAACATAAATCATACCTAGAGTTCCTACACTAATCGAATTCAAACATATTTTTTCGTATTATTATTTCAAATGCTCCTAAATGGAAAAATTTACCTCAAATTTATAATTATAAAATGTAAACAAATAAAAAATTTTAACTATATTGATAACTATATATATATGTCATTAAATGTGGAATAAAATTTTATTTGACCAAATAATTATCCAAATTAATCAGATTACATAAAATAATATTTTGAAATTTTATTTGAACTATAGAATTAAATAACATGTCAAAATGATAATTAACAAATGAACATAAAAAATGTTTAAACAAACAATCGAATTTCATAACATAAAGATAAAATTTATTTTGTTTATCAATTTTACAAAGAAACGAAAGGAATTCTTAGATTTCACTAAAATTTTTCTTCAATATTCTTATTTTTTAAAATTGAGAGAAGAACATCAAAGATTTTTTACAGATTTTTGTTGTCTATTATACATTAAATTTGATGATTTACGGATAATTTTATGAGATTGAAAATAATAATAATTATTATATAAGGAATTTATTTATGCCTAACATGATATATTCTTTGTAAGCCTTTAAAATCTTGGATGCAAATAACATGATCTAAGCATATGAATAAACATTATTACATATTAATGAACTCTAAAATTAAATAGAACAATTAGAGAAAAGTGCTATAGATATAATAGTAGAAAAAGATTAGATAATTGAACATTTAGAATAATAATTACAATAGTCTTCTAGAAGACCCAGCTTTAATAATTAAGAAGAAGTTGCTTAATATAAGAAGTAAATTCAATTTTAATTTAATATTAGTCATATTTAAGAATTATAAACAAGATTAGAACATCTGTAATCTAAACATTATGAACAGCTATAAGAATAAGAAAAGGTGTGGAACTAATATTTATTAGATTAAATTGCTTAGAATGAATATACAGTTGATTAAAAATTAAAGAGTCATTTAGAATAAATTTTTATTTTAGAAGATAAAATAAATAAGTTGGAGAATGAAGTAAAATTTTCATTTTAAAGTAGATAGAAATTAAGGAGAACACATAAATTTCTTTAATAAACTAAAATAAACATTTAAGAGAAAGTAATGCTAAATTAGAGGAAATCTAAATCACTTCGAATAGATAACTACTTAAATTATAAATAGAGATTGAATAATTATAATCAAATAGCTATAAAGAAAAAAACCAATTTCTAGAATAAATTAATGTAACTTATCTTCATAATTAACTTTAGTCGACCAATTAAGAACTATAGGAATTACATTCTCAAGCATCGTCATTTAAGTTTTAAAATTAATAATTGAATAATCAAAATAAGATCTATACAAATACAATAAGTGAGTTGATGCTTAAAAAAGCAGAGTTAGAACTACTTATCTAAGTATAAAAACAAGAAAAACAAGAATCAATTGGAAATGGAAAAACAGGAGCATTTTCTTCCACTGATTAATTTGTAGACAACCATCATATAAGAGAAGACATCAATACAACAGCATTTGACATTAATGAGGATACTGTAGATATTAAATAAGAATTAGCATCATTTTAATTTGACGAGAATAATGTTAATTTTAACCATTTAAAAAAAAGTTAGTCTAATTATTCATTTCATTCAGAAAAAAAAGATTTTACTGATTTTGAAATTAATATAAGAAACTCAATAAAAACAATAAAATAATTGAATGCATAAGTTCAATTACTTACTTAATAAATAAAGTTATTAAGAAGATTATAAAATAATCAAAATAATGCAAAAGAATATTTAAAAATTATGGAATAAAACTATCTAAACTCTGTTAAATTGAAGGAAGAATAAATTAAGACTTTAGAAGAAAAGTAAACCCTATAAAATCAAGAAATATTGTATTTAAAATAAAAAGTAAAGTAATATACTTAAAAACTTATTAAATATAATAAAAGATAAATAAATAATCAAAATAAATGAACTTATTTATACTCAAGCTAAAATATAAAATAAATATTATTATTAGTTTCAATTATTACTTCCAAAATCCATCTTCCTGATATGTCTGATTTTTAAAATAAATGACAGTTATTTTAAGGATCCGGATTCTTATTATATTTATCTATGTTATCAAGTGTCTTGCTTATAAATTCTATTGTAGATTAATATCAGCAATTGCTAAAATTCAATTAACTTGAACTTTTTATTTCTTATCTTATTTAATATCAGGAAATTCTAATTTTGGATTAGAATGAGGTTGAGCAGCTTGGTTCTTTGGTGTTTGTAGGTTCAGTTTGTTAATTATATCTAAATCCAGAATCTTGTTAATTTAACATAGCGAGCTTAACTTAGTTATCTTCAGTAATAATAGGTGGAGGAGGTTAATTTTATCTTCATAAACTGCAAGTTTCCCTGGGAACATACTTTAGGCCATTTAGGTATCTGTTTTATTTTAATTGTGCCATCATGGCTTTATAAAATTATATAAAATATGTAAATTTCATGTATTAATAATTCATGATTATGTAGTTGATGGTTCATATTTTATCAACATCTTACTTTATTTTTGCAAAAATTTCTTTCTCTTTGGACAGATCAATTGGGGGTAAATTATTAAGTTAGGCTAATAGTTTATTTTTTCTATCATTTTTTTAAGCCATTTATTAATTTTACTACATTCCTTCTTCTTCTTTTTCGAGAGTTTATAACCTAGCTTGTACTATTTCAAGTAATTATGAAATTTTTTCTAATTTCTTTTGGTCTTTAGGTAATATATATTTAAATATACTTGGAGTATCAAGTGAGATTTGCATTGCCTACTGTAATTCTAGATCTTCTTCAAGTTATTCATACTCTAATTTCATTTTCAAAATGTGCATCTTTTGAGTTTATTCTGCTTCAGGATCTTCTTCTTCTTATAAATCTTCTTCATCATCTTCTAATTATTAATAGGCAGCTATTTCTCTGCGTTTATTTTGATAAGACATTTCTGCCTTGAAAACTTAAAAATCACCCAAAGCTAGTAACTATTGAATTTCAATTTCATCATCTCCATCACTATTTAGAATTTCTTTGATAACCTTAAAAAATATTTTAAGGGGACAATGTTTACTTAAATTTGTATTTCATCCGAGTTTTCCAAGCCTAAAGAACTAAAAAATGAATCATAGACTGCTGCCATTTCTTTTTGAAATTGCTTAAAAAGATTATTTTGTTAAATCGAATTTTCATCTTCATCATCAAAATAGATGCAATATTCATCCACAAAGGAATTATATTGATTTTACCAAGTAGGGCTCTCCAACATCGAAAGAATAATTTCTTTCACAGTTAACTAATAGGGGAATGGAAATTAATTACATAATCTGAAGACATGATTATATTATTTTATATATTAGAATACATTGATATCATTGATTTATGAGTTCTCTAATTTCCTCTTCTTCTTATTCAGCCTTTTATTCAGGGAATCTGACTTTGTCTGGAACTTCGATGGGAATTCCTTTCTTGCCTATTAAAGAATTAATTAAATAATATACCAGATGGGTCATATGGTCTGTAGATCTTTACTTTGACTCCAATGATACCTTGTTTGAAGAAACAATGTCTAACAGCAACATCAATCAAGTCCTTCTTTGGTTGACCTGTGGAGATGATGTAACCAGCTCTGTATTTCATAGACTTGGCTCTTTATTGTCCCAATTTACCAGAGATAATACATTCAGCACCAATAGCACCATCAGCCATAATTTATTTTAAGACTGCATTAGCAGCTGTTCTGACTGGTACTTAAGCGAGTAATTTAGTTTTAAGTGATTCAGCTTAGGCTGGAGCACACAATCCCTTTGATTAAACTCTGGCGACGATCAATTAGAGAGCCTCTGATTAAAAGATAGAAAATAAGAAATATACCTTTAGCATATCCAAATCTCTTTTGGATTAAGCTTGTGAGTTCTCTCAATTTTCTTCCTTCTGGTCCTGTGACTCCTGCTGTGTTGGCAGCCTTAATTTCAATGTCAGTTTAAACTGGGGTTGTTCTGACAACAAATCCAGCATAACCAGCGTCAGTCAAAGCTCTGCTCAAAAAGGAGTGCAATTCAGCTTAGAAGACACCATCTGCAACAAACTTCTTCTTTTTGTTCATTTATCTGACCTTGCTCATGATTTTGTTTTGATTTTAAAAAAAATTTTAATTAAGATTTTAGTTTACAAACTATTATGTATTTCTTTAACAAATTAAGTATTATAGATATATTTAAAAGAATTTAATGGAAAAATAATTGTGCCTCCAACATATGCAAATTATCTAATCTGTTTGTCTGGAAAGAGATTGTTATAAACAATATTATTGTTGTTGTGAATGTCTCTTAGAAACACATTAAAATCATTAACTTATGAATGCCAATGATTTTTAAGACCTTGAAAAATCAATTAAAGATTCCTCATAATAACTATTATAAGATATTGAATTTACTTAAGAAATTGTTTTTGAGTAATTTAATTCCTACAGAACTTTAGTTGATAACTATATATCCAAGCAAAATCAAATTAATAAAAAAGAATTTACCATTATCTAATAATCTATTAGTTAAAGACTCTTAAAACTTAGACATCTTATTTTAAAAAAAGTACTAAATGAAGTTTAAATTAAATTGTTATGGACAGAAGAGGAAATTCGTGAAATTTCTTAGTATTTATAAGGTAACTTCAATTTTATTATAAATTATTAGATTTTGAAAATAAGGATTTCATTCAAAAATTAGCAATTTGGTAAGAAAAATTAAGAGAGGAACACAATTCAATCCTCAGCAATATCTAAATTGATATAGAAACTGAATAATGCGAAATAACAACACTTGAATAATAGGATTAATCAATATATTATGGTTAGAATATAAATGGAGTCCTACATGGTAGAGGAATAATAATAGGTTAAACATTTATTTAAGATGGTTTATTTAAAAATGGATAATTTGTATATGGTTTATGGTTGGTAGAAAATTAAGCAAAGGAAATAATTTCAAAAGAAGGAGTAGTTGATGAATCAATTTAGAGATAAATGAAATCAATTATAGTTTAGACAAATTACTTAAAGACAATTAAAGATTACGATGAATTAAAGTCATCTAACATAAAGAGATTTTAATGGGATGATTAAGAATAAGAGAAAATTACATAGATACTTTAAAATAAGATGAATCCTAAAGTTTTAAATCAACATCGTCAACTCTAACTTTATTTTGAAATTCCAGAAGAATATCATTATCTTTAATTTATTAAAAATGAAGACTTTAAAGAAATCAATAAAGATTAATTATATTTTGGTAGTTTAATGGAAGACAACTAAACATTGCATGGGAGAGGTAAAGATTTTATTTAATTTACATCATAGGTTTATTGTTAGAAGGAAATTATTGCATAAAAGATGGAATATGGGAAGAAGGCGAATTTATTTGGGGAATTTGGATTTCCATGTTAAATAATTAGTTATTTTAATACTACGGTATCATTGGTTAAGAATAGATCAAATAGTACTAAGAATTCAAGCTTTAATAGTAAGAATAGGAGAGATAATAATAAGATGAAATGTAAAAATTTGAGTTATTAATAGTTAAAAATTAAATCATTAAAAGAAATTAAAATTTTTTAGAAGAATCTATCAGTTTATGGATACTTTGATTTCAGGTAAGAATTCAATTAAGTTTAGGTTATGTTCATAATACTAAATTAAAAGAAGTTTATCATAAAAATAAATTAGATAAGGAGATTGATGTTCATGAAAAATATCTATAATTTGAAAATGAGCCAGATATCATTAGGAATAATCATTAATTATATTTAGGTTTTTAAAATGCAGATAACAATCCAAATTGTATTGGATTTTATTGCGATTAAAATCTTATAGCTGGTGGATTTTGGGATAATGGTATATTAATTTGGGGAAGCTATCATAAATATATAAGTGAAGAAAATTAAATAAATGTATAATAGAACATACCAAAAGATATTTAAGAAAAAATAACAATAATCAAATGAATATAATATCTTCATTAAAATTCAAGAGAATTATTTTAGTAATCAATAATTGCATTTTTTAATTAAATATTTGGAATTTAAATTCCTTAAATGATTTATCTTGTAGATGGATCGTAAGGCCCATTAACTCTTATGCATTCATTTATAGAACATCTCTCATAAGTATGTCCACTACTCAATAAAATAGGCTCAAACATCAATTCTTATGTTATAATACAAGTATAGCATTCCACCTAAGTCGGAACAAAGTTTTCTTTGAGACCTGGATATGTCAATTTACTCAAATTTATATCTTTTCCAAATTTTGTAATTAGATTATCCTTTAGTTTTATGAATTCTAAAATATAAATTAAAATTAAGCACCTTTATAATTTTCCGATTTTTCTAGTTTAGATTTTAAAATCAGTCCTTTCGAATAATTATAATCTACACTTTCTTTTAATTATGGTTTTAATTCAATATATTTTTAAGCTTGATTATTTTATTTACATATACCTTAAATCAAAAAATTAACACCTTCACTTGCCTAAATCAAACATTTGTCTTGTTAACCTAAAATTAAATTAACTGTTCCCAGAATAAAATAAGCACGAACATTTTTATTATCCAACTATAAAGCTTAAAAAGCATCTCTTTTGACATTTTCATAATCTTAGACAGTTCGATAGGCAACAGCACGATTTGAATAATATATAGATTCTTTTTAATATAAATTCTATTTTTATCAAATATAGTACTATTGCCTATGTATAAGCATCAATGGCTTCTTTAAATAATTTTTACAGCATAAATTAATTTCCCATTTCTTTAAATTTTAATGATTAGTCTATGATTTCTGTTTCTGATAGAATTTCAGACATTTAAGGCGAACTATCACTTTTAGGTGAATTCTGCTTTTTTTTTATATCACAACAATTACCCATTATTTATTTTATAATAAATATCAATATTCAATTTAATGCTATTATAAATATTGTTTATTATAAAATTTGCTCAAATATCTTTATCCAGAATCACATAATATTGTGACGAAAACTTTGCATTCAGGATATTTTTCAACTGCTTTTAAAACAGCTACACAATTCATAGCACTAGAAGCTCCAACAAATAGTCCTTCTTTTTCAATTAAATATTCAGCCATTCTTATTGATTCTATAATTATTATATTACATACCTTTATCTTCAATAGTAAATCCGTAATCAATTTTTGCTTAGATATAGTTTTTAGTCAGTCTGTTTAAACCGCATCCTTCAATTACAGTATCAAAAGGATTCTTAAGTCTATGGCCTTCCGCTTCTTAGTAAGTATAACATACTCCACTGTTTACATGAGTTTTTAAAGAAGAACCTGGAGGATCAGCTAATACAACTTTAATATTTTTATTTTTTTTCTTTAAATATTAAGAAATCCCAGCAATCGATCCTCCTGTTCCAGAAGACATAACAAAACAATCTATTAATCCTAATGTTTATTCATAAATCTCTTTTCCAGTTTAAAAATGAGCTTATTAATTTGCTAAATTATGAAACTAGTCAGCATAGTATCCACCTTCCTTCAAAGATTGTTTTTCTGCTTTCTTACAAAAATGCTCTGAATCAACAATTGAAACAGGTGGTACTTATTCAATAATTGCACCACAAGTTTATAAAATATTGTATTTTTCTTAAGCCAAATCATTTTATAAATATAACTTGCATTTGCATCCTAAACTGTTGCCAATTAATGTTAAACTCACTCCTGTGCTTCCAGAAGTACCTTCATAAATAACATTATTTTTAGGTCCTAATTGTCCATTTTAGAAACCATGTTTAATCAAAGCCAAAGCTGTTCTGTCTTTCATACTACTTCCAGGATTCATAAATTCACATTTGGCCTAAATTTAGAATAAAAAAGAAAACATAAATCTCTTTGCCAGTCTATTCTGAAAGACTCTTTAAATATATTAAAGGAGTATTTCCTATGATATCTGCTAATCGTTTCTTTGGAATTTGTTTTGTCTTTAAAAATTAGTATGTTATTGCTGTTGCTAGAATGGATGTACCTATCAATACTTTTAACCATAATTTTTTTTTCATTTAATATTGATATTAATAATATCATCATTACTTTTATGCTCCACAATAGTTTTTTTCTTATTCTTCAATATTCTATCAATAATAACATGTCTTATTATCAAATCTTAATCATAGAAATTCTCTAAACAAATACTTATAAAGGTATTTACAATCAATCACATTTTATTCAATTCTGATGAGCTCAACACAAAAAAAATAATGAAATGGTATAAGTATATAGAGAATATAAAGTCTAAACCATTTTTCTCTTTGACTACAATATAAACACTAACATATTGAAAATATTACTCAATAAATTAACATTCAAATAAGCATCATAGTTATAAATTTCAAAGTTCCATATTTATTCTAAATGAACGTTTAATATTTTATCTATATTTCTAAAGCCAAATGTAAAACTAGACAAAGCATTTTCAATCTATTATAATATGTACAAAATAAAGAAAGTAATTGTGTAAGAATCATTTTGCTAATGAAATTATTTTTCTTTCTAAGCATTTCTTTCATTAAATAAATAAAATAACTATCATTAAACAAATTCAATCAATTTGTAATTTTGTTATAATTGTCTTATTACATTATCTTGCAAGGAGGAACTTAAATTAAAATGATTAAAATACTTAGCTATTTTAAATTTTAAGTTGCAAGATTATAATCCTTTTAAAGATTCGATATCAATTAAAAATAATTCAAATCCATTGTGTATTCCTTGGCAATTTCTTAAATCTAATGTGAATTATTATAGTTTCTATTTGCTTATCTAGATGGCAACCCAAGCTAAAATAATTATAAGTAGACTAGATATGTCTTTCTTTTATTCATCCCTATATTAAATCTAAATATATACTCATTAAATATAATTTATGTTTAATTCAATGGTTACAGGTTCTTTAACTCAGTTATAAGCTTTTAAGTAGGTATCTATTTACTACTAATATAAAATTTTTATAGATATGCAGCTTTATAATTTCTTAAAAAGTTTTAAAGATCATCAAGCATAATATAATTACAATTTTTTAACTTTAATATTTTTAAATGTTAAATTTTTGAATTATGAATTTATTTTAAAACTTCACCATTTATTTTAGTATTTGATAAATTTATTGATATTATATTTGTAATGAATTAGGATTACAGAAAATATTTCATTCCATTATGAGTAACATCTTATTTTTTTAAATTTAAATACTCTATATTCTGTAGGCCTTATGAATGAGCTATTCTTTTAAGAGTTTCATCTCTAATATAGGTATTTTCTTCCATATCATGCTATGACATATAACCAGTTTTTTCTAAATATCTTATATTTTAAAATAGACTATTGTCTTCATGAATGGATATCTTGAAATCAATTAGTTACTATTCCCATGATTTTTAATTCAACTAAGTTAAATTTACTTTTTTTCCTAGTTCTGTTTCTAAAAACTTCTTTATCTCTTTGGATGTCAAAGAAGTTTTATTTAAGTTCAATTAGCTGAGATTTGGTAGATAGACAAGTGTAAATGACTTTAGAAGATTAGAATCAACCCATTTATTATTAGAAATATCCAATAAAGTTAATTATTTAGATTTATCACAAATAATAAACTCTTCAAATGATTTACAAAATTAACATCCAGCTATTCTCAATTTATAAAGTTTATTTAAATTTTCTGAATTAGTTAAAGCAGTAATCGCTTTTGATGATATCTGTGTATATGATAAATCTAACTCTTTGACATATGTAACAGATTAACTCATCAAAATTTTTTAAATTTAGGTATCAGTTATTTAAGAGTTGTTAAAGCTTAGTGTTTCAATCTATTTATAAGAATGAGATAATAATTTACTTGAAAAATCATATTGTCATTAAATAATCGCTCTAATGTTGAAGACGATAAAGAAGTTGTCTGTAAAATTAATTAACTAACATTTTATTTTTAATAATTTAAACATTCTAAAACAATTTAGGATTCTAAAATATCATATTATACTTCTATTTCCTCTTATTAATTTTAAACAACCTTTTTATTTTTTTTTACACAACAACAATCAGTTGTAAATTTTTATTCCTTATTATATGATTAGATTAATTTTCGATTTTCATCTTACTTTTGTTATCCTTCAAATCTTATATAAATGAAATTATTATTGTTATCTTTAAGAAAAATCTATTTCTCAATTACATATCTTCTAATTTCAAAATGAGATATTTTGTTTTTAAGATTCCTTATAAAACTGCCTATGATTTGACATATGATTTCTTTATTATTTAAACTCAATACATCAATTACTGTAAAATCATAAGGTTATTAATATCCAAAATACTTTTGAGTTGGTGCATCAAATTAAAACTTATAATAAAATCTACCTACATTGAAATCTTCATCTGTCAATCTTTCACTGATATTAAGAAAATACTCAGCAGAAATATTATTGATGGTAGTCTTCTAATCTAATAGACCAAAATAGAATTATGAATTAATTTTTAATTAATGCTCTTCATGATGATCATCAATTTTATTTATGAGTTTTCCATAATCAATATTAACTTCTTTATAATTGAGATCACTGACAGAATTATATATATGTAATTCTCCTTTACCATGAGGTAGATTCTTTTACCAATATCCAGAATATAGAACTTAAAGTTAATTTTAAACCAAACTTTATTTTGCACTCAAAATTTATTTAGATTCGTATAGTTGAGTCACTTAACTAATATCGAAATCTTATTCTTCATCTTAAATAGATTTCTTATCTTTCTTATGTCTTTACACCTTAAAAATTATATCATTTTTTGGCGCTTTAAACATTTAACCTTATCCCTCTCGTTCTTGTTATTTTATATTATATTGTCCTTAATAAATCTAAGATTTTAAACTATAAGCCAATTAACAACTACCCTATTCTTATTTTAAGATTGTTGGTACAAACTATTGGATAAAAGATGTTTAAATAGAAGCGCAAATTTAAGAATTGAATAATGTAGCTAATTCTATAGTAGATATTCTGGTGTCTTCATTTTCATCTAGAAGTAACCTTAATAAAGGTTTGATTCTTTTTAATTTTTAATCGAAAATGAAAAACTTTTCAGGATATAAATAGATTTCGTATTTGTCAATTAAAATTGGCAGATTTACTTCTCTTTATTCATAAAAAAGGCATTCAATTTGTTTTTTTAGATTGATTTTATCTTTGTGAAGTAATAATTATAAGAGAACCAATCCTAAAGAATAAATATCTGATTTAAAAGGATTATGTTTAAAATTGTTTGATTATGCATCAAGGGAATGTGTTATGTGAATATCAAGTTATTAATTTTAATTGGTTGAAATATAGTGTTAAAATTTTAATGGAGACATATATAAAATTGTACCAAATATTTAATTAATTTGAACTTATTCTTAATCCTTTGGGACTTATCTAATCGCTCCAAAATCGTGCAATATAAATTTACGATCTTGAATCAAAATATTCTCTGGTTTTATATCATTATGAACTGATTCTAAAAAATTATTAATATATAAAACTTACATCTCCCTATATGCAGGTTGTATAATTAATCGACTATATCTTTTATGATTTACAATATCTCATCATCATTAAAACTTTCTTGCAAAATTTATTTTCTCTCCATTAAATCTTCCAATGTGTTTTACGCCAATTCCTCTTCCACTATTAAAATGTCCTCTACTTCTAAAATCTAATACTAAAACAAATAATTTCCAGCAAAGTTTTCTGCAACATCTTAATTTATTTATCTTTGCATCAATGCTGCATATAGATTTTCTTTGGTGTTTTGTGAAATTTTCACAGCCACTAAATGATCTTGTTAATTAAGGGCTTTAAATGCTTATGATTACGTTCCAGACCCTACTTTTTTTATATCTCTATAATCTAATAAAGTTAATAAATCAATAAAATCTCGAGTGGTTTACAAATTAGAAAATCTAAATGAATTTTCTAATATTATTTGAGTATATTGTTTTTACTTAGATGAAACAGTATTTCTACTGTGAGTTCTAGTTTCATCAATACAAGACATTTTTAGAAATTAACTAAAAGTTGAGCGACTTCTGTTTTTTGATTATTTTCTTTTCATTTCGATTGGTTTCGATTTAAAGAATTCAAGTATGGATTGATCGTTATTTTAAACATTATTTACTTTTATACATAACTCTAAGAGCCATTAAACTGCTTCATAGCTGTCTTCAGGCATATATGTATTAAAAACTTCAATTCCAAATTTTTTGATATCTTCCAATTTATGTTCAACCATCCAAAAAGTTTACAGGTTTTTATTGTATACCTTGAAAAAGATCTAATTTTATGACTCTTCACTTTAATCTAAATCTATCTCAACCTCAATGTTATTTAATAAATAATCCATTATTTTATATAATCCATTACTTATAAATTAAAAGGACTACTTTAATAAATAATTATATTTATATTGATAATCATTTTATTATATAGAATCAAGGATAAAATTTAGGATAATATCTAATGGGAGGATTGGATATTATTGAACTTTATTCTTACATTCATAAATAAATACCTTTAAACAATATTACTCTAATCTATTGGATTCACATCAGAATAAACGCCTTTATTAGAAAATTATGGTTTTGTAACACCAACATCATTTCTTGGTTCATATTGAGATTAAGGTTGATCAGGTATTATATAAGCTAACATACCATAGGATTCAGATTTCAACTCAAGAGTGAATTCATCACCATAAACAAAAGAAAACTCCATTTAAGAATCAATTGAATACAGTATTATGCTCCAACGATATTCTAATCATAACATCTAACATTTACTAAATCTTTATTCAATTTCGGATTTAATTGTTCCAGCTCTTTTGCTTAACAAATAAGGATCTTTGCTATCTGTTATGGAAAACAAATGAACCAATTCATCCCTTAATTAGTTTGTTATTTGATTGCCTTGTTTCATAACTTCAATTTTATTCATTATTAGAAATCAATACTTTGGATTATTATTTAATTAATAAATAAAATCGCAATAAAATCAATTATCGTTAGATTTATTATATTATTACAGATTATATATAATTAAATATCAAATTTTTCTATATATGTATTGGATTTGTTATAACGATATGTCTAAATAAATTAATGTCAAAATCTATTGGTAAATATCAATATGAAGAGAAAAACCTAATTGGTTCAGGAGCATTCGGAAAGGTTTACAGAGGATTCGACACTTAAAACAATATGGATGTGGCAATAAAAGGTAATAAAATAATAAAACGACTTTTAGTGTCATCTACAAAAAATGTTAAAAAAGAGGTTGTAGCCATTTTAGAGAATGAGATTCAAGTAATGAAAAGATTGGAACACCAAAATTTGATCTAATTATACGATGTTTTTGAATAAAATGATGAAAAAGTAGTTGTGATGGAATTATGTAACAGAGATTTAAAAGACTTAATCAATAAGAAGAGTCTCTAAGAGAATGAAGTTTTGAATATAACACTTCAGATTGTATCTGGTTTAAAAGAATTAGTCAGATTAGGGTTACTCCATAGAGATATTAAACCGGCTAATTGTTTTGAATGCGGAGGTATCTTTAAACTTGGTGATTTTGGGTCTGTTATCGAAGCTGATTATAGTGGTAAGAAACTGATGAAATAACATTACGGTACTTTAGCTTATGAAGCACCTTAAATATTGATGAAAGATAAGTATAGTATTAAATGTGATATTTGGTCTATTGGAATATTAATATATGAATGTTTATTTGGATAGCTACCTTGGTAATGTTAATCAGAAGGGTAATATTTAAGAGCTATGAAAACCTGGGGTGTCAGATTTCCCTTAGGTAAAAGAATTTCAAATGAATGCAAAGATTTTATTTTAAGATGTTTGGTTGTCTAAGAAAAGAATAGAATGAATTGGGATGAATTGTTTGAACATAGATGGTTAAACATTAATGAAAATCAAAGATAATTTGTAATCAAAATTTATATTATTTAATATAGAATAATACATTAGTTTATTAATAAATAGAAACCTTACTGTTAGATCACCTTAATGAATTGGCTGCATAATCAAATTTAAATCCTAAATAAACATTTTAAATTTATGATCTTGAGAATAAAGGAAATTTGGATTTCAAACAATTTGAACTATTTTTGATATAATTCGATCCTAGACTTACAAAAAAAGAAATTATGTCCATATTTTCGTATTTGGATAAAGACCGAAAACATTATTTAGATCTTTCTTAATTTTAAAAAATATTCAAGCAATGAGATGAGATTCAATCGTTATATTTATGTTAATCAATTATATTATATTAATAAAAAGTCATTATGTTGGCAATTACTATTTAAATATAAGATTTACTTTATTTATTCATAAATAATAATTTTGACAAGTCTCATTAAACTTAAAAGAGAATTAATATACACTTTTATCTATTTTAGAAAACCAAAAAGAATAAAAATTAATTTAACAAAATATCTATATAATCAGTAAACTTAGATACAAGAAACATTAGTCAAAATTAGAAAAAAGTTTAACAATTCTCAAATGGATTTATTAATTCAGATCAAAAACATTATTTGTGTATTTTTTTATAGTAAAAAATAATTAAGAAATGGTTAGAATATTGAATTATCACAATAAAGAAATTACTCTGAAATTATTCAAGACACTTCTTTTTCTTTATACTTTTATTGGATTTATATATAAATAGATGATTAATATATTTAACCATGACTTCTAGAAAGGTACAAAGTCAAATTCTTATTAAATATATAAAAGATTATTATTAAAATAGAATTAAACTATAAGAGCTTGATTTTTTATTTAATGACAGAAGAACCCTTCTTTAAAGTTATTTTGTAACTAGGTAAAGTTAAGTTTTGATCAACAATTAAGAATTCAATAGTTATAAATAGTTTTGGAATTTAAACTTTATTAATTTAATATTGATAGTGCAAAGAATAAATATTTAGATTATAAATACAAATCGAAACTGTTTGATAGAAATTATTTATTTAAAATTTCTTAGCACTTATTATAATAATCTAAATTAAATTAATCAATACTAATTAGTTTTATAATTAATTTCTTTTTAAATGAATAAATATAAGGATGTAATAGAAATAGCACAATACGCTTATTAGATATTTAAATTTGTCTAAAAAAAATTTTCTTAGTAATAATAAGATGCTTAGAAAGCAAAAAAATTATACCCAGATGATTCAACAGAGCTATCTACTATTTTTTAAGGGGATATTGATTTAGAAAAAAGAAAACAAAGCTTTTTTAAACTTTGGTATAAAATACATAATTATTAGGGATGAAACAACAGAGTAGGTCAGAAATTTCTTGACACATTATAAATTCCAAAAATTATATGATACCGATATGATCAAATAGTAATACTATTTTTAAGATGTAGAATGTTGTGTAATAAATCTATAAGAAATATAAATTGATAAATTTTTTATATTTACATAAGAATGCGGAACAACTAATCCTGTGATTTGGCTAAATAAAGCCCTTGAAAAAATTTTTCATTTATTGATTTAATTTATATCAGGAGAATTCACTAAAAGTTTATTTCAAGATGAACTCGAGAATTATTATCAAGAAATCTTAGAATTTTTATAATAAGAAATCTTAAAATAGGCTAAAGAATGTCTTAAAGGTGCTTATTAATAAATTGATTTAATTTTATAGTCTGCATGCTAAAATGTATTGGAGAATGATATTAAATTTAATGAAATAGTATATCAAATTTCAAATTCTAAAGCAAATTTAATACATAATTAGTAGAAACTTGGAGAAGCGTTTAAAATTTTGTTACAAAAATTTGATCAATAAGTATTGTTGGATATTTAAGTATAATTTTTGGAGAATGAAACTCAAGAAACAAGATAAAAATTTTTTGTTGCAGATTTACTAATATTGTAGTATCATAAAATTATTGAATAAAAGTTCAAAAAGAAAATTTTAAGTAGTATTAATTTTCATAGATTTGGAGACTTCAGTAATTTAGCTAAGCAAGTTTAAATTTCAATATTAAGCTAAGTTGAAAAGGAAAATTTTAATGGAGGAATAGAAATTAAAGAGATCAACAAAGCCTTATTATTGATAATTACTTCAATAAATTGGATTGAATTAGGAATTGATTTAAATTAAGTTCAAAACCTGATTAATTAACTGTAAAAAAGTTGTAATGAATGTTCAGCATTAAACTAAAACGCTTTTAATCTTAATTTATAGAACTTTTCAGATCAAAATTAAAAGAAATGCATTAAAGCAAAAGAATGGTATAATTAAAATGTAGATGAAAAAACTAACGTGTTAGTAATTTGTTAGTTGTATACAATTTTATCGATGAAATTTAAGAATAGTAAATTAAATTTTATAGCTTATGATTCAGAATCTAGAAATATTTTGTTTCAAGTTGTAAGACATTTAAATGATTTAAAATTTGGCTATTTTAATCATTAATTGGTAAAATTGTGTGAAAATTTAACATATTAAATATCGACATAAATATTTAAAGATATTGATTAAAAAATAACCAAAATTGAATAAGAATAATAATCAGCAGGAGAATTATTTAAATCAAGAAGTGAAATAAAATTATAAGAAAAAACATATCATTTTTCATTACAAGATCCAACTTATAATATATAAAATGCTCCATCTATGATAGGACGACAATATCATACTAAAAATTTATTATTTGAAACTATTTTAGAAACAAAAGAATCTAATTTGAATTAGTAACAGAAAAAATAAGAAGCTTTAATAAATTTGTTATTCTAAGAATTATAATAATAAATAAGAGAAAAAAAATAAAATGAAGAATATTAGTTAGTTAAAGAACTGATATTTCCATCATTATTTTACTTTGAGACTCTCTCTTCAAAAAAACATAATTCAAATGTAATAACCTTGGTTATTTCTGGATTTTGTAGCAAAAATGTAGATAAATTGAGTTAATGGAAATTGGCAATATAGTAATTTTCTGGTACAGTGATTGCTTTACATTGGGAAACAAAACATTTTTTTGATATTTGTACTCAAATTTCTCAAATAGTAAATTTAGATAGTCTCTTATAAGTTTTTGATAATAATCCATTTACTGGAGCTAAGAGTGAGGCAACTAGTGCTGGAAGATGTTTGGCACATTTTTTAGATTAAGGATAGTTATTAGGAGATAAATAAATTAATATTATGTGTCACTCATTAGGCAGTTAAATAGTACTTGAATTAGTGCATGAGTTAGATAGATTTTCTAAAAAGAAAATCATTAATGACATATTAATTTTTGGTGGAGCTATAGATGTAAGTGATTTTTAAAAAAGAAGATGGAATTCTGTTTCAGGTTAAATTCATAATATCTATTCACAAAATGATAGTATTCTTAAGCTTCTTTTAAAGGTTTAAAATTGGTTTAGTAAACCTTGCGGTAAAAATATTCCATATAAACCTTAGGTTTACATCCCATATCTATAGGTTATAGAAAGTTTTTAAACTATGATCTAACAGATGAAGTCAATGGCCATTTAAATTATTGGTAGAACTTAGATAAAATAATAAATATAACCGATTTCAATAGTGATTATAAAGTATTGGTCAATAATTTAATCGAAAAATCTTGATTTTGGATCATATTTTTAAATTGACCTTTAATTGTCATTATTTATAATATTATATAAATTATGGAGGATATATAATTGATTATAAGAAGAATTAAACGTTCGGGAGAACCTCGTTTGAATCTATCTGGAAAATAAATGATCAGCATTCCTCCAGAAATATACTAATTAAAATTAGCACACTTAGATCTAAGTTATAATAAAATTACATCTATTGAACCAAGAATAATTTCATTAACAACTTTAGAAGAGTTAGATTTAAGCAATAATTGTATAGAAGAAGTACCTGAAGAATTATTAAACATGTCAAATTTGTAAAGCTTAAATTTAAGCAATAATCCTCTAATATCTAAATTTTAGACTTTAAATGGACATTTTCATTAACCTTAGTTAAATTAGATATTGCAAAAGTTATTTCAAATTAGTCCTGTTTCTTAATAGCAACCAAAATAAGAATAGCAAATTATTCCAGATAGACCTAAGACCTAAAGTAGAGCCTTTAGATAACTTTAGGAATTGTAACACACAAATCATGTATTAGAAGTCGATTCAAATGAATTTGAAGTTCATGAAATAATATCTTAAGGCGGTTTTTCTATTGTACATCGAGGTTATTTTAGGGGTACCGAAGTAAATGCATAAATTTAAATTAGATTGCAATAAAAAAGATATTCAACCCAAATATCACTCAATAATTATTAGATGAAATCAATAATGAAATTGAAATGCTTTCTTTATTAAGGCATCCTAATATAGTTCTATTGATGGCTTGTTGTACAAAGCCACCTAATTTGGTGATTGCTACTGAATTTATATAAGGAGGAAGTTTACATCATTTATTGCATAAGACCAAGTAAGGCAAAACTGATCAATTAGTCATTAAGTTTCAGATTAATTAAAATATTCTATAGCCATCTAAATTGCCAGAACATTGTAATATATGCATTAAGCTGGTGTTGTACACAGAGACATCAAATCGCACAATATTTTACTTTAAGGATAGATAGTGAAGTTGTGTGATTTTGGTTTAACAAAGAGATGTGTAATAGTTAGATTTTAATTATATAGTCTGAGTTAAATTAAGGCTATTAATAATTTAGTGGGACTCCAACATACATGGCTCCAGAATTGTTTGCTAAACGAGTAAAATTATGATTCAGAATTTAAAAGGCTTATGACAAAGGGGTAGACTTATTTGCATATGGCACTTTATTGTGGGAAATATTTGCGAGAGAAATACCATGGGATTGCTTGGAAATGTAAGAGATTGTTTAAAAGGCAATGAAGAATGAATAATTGCCTAGTAGAAATGTTCCTAAGAATATTATGTTATTAGTTAATGATTTGAGAAGCAAGGATGAAACAAAAAGACCCTCTATGGATATTGTTGTTAAATAATTATTGAATAGATGATTTAATTTAAAATAGTATTAAAATAGAATTGCCAAATTTTGTGTTATTGTAATAATATAATTTTTTTTAACATAATTATAGTTAATTAATTCAAAAATGAAAACACTCAAAGAAAGAATGATAAAGATAGACAAAGTATTATGCATACCTATTCCAATAGATATGTTAGAAGCTTAATATCCCTGAATAAAGTAAGGGTCTCTTTAAACGGAAGAAAAACAATTCTTGCATAATGAAGGAACAAGACAAGAACATTAACAATGTAAGCATGATTAGTTCAAATGCAGGGTGTATAATTAGTAGAACGTAATTGAAAAAGCAGTAATCTATCTAAATGTTATAATGTGATACAGTTAGAAGTTAAACATTATCCATGAAATAATTAAAAATGATTCATGAATAAGATTAGATTTAATCCATGTAATCTTAGAAGGAAGAATTATAAAATTAGATTAACTAATTAGTGTAAATGAAAAAATAAATATAAGAAAAAGAAGAAAAAAAGAAAAAACAATTTATAACATAAGATACTTCACTTTTGCCTCAAATGCTTAAGTTACAATAAGAGAAATTATCAATCGAAAACGAAATTACTCAAATTGATTCCAAAATTGAACAAGTTAGATATACCAATATTAATAAATTATAAGTTCTTTAAAAAAGGAATTGGAAGGAAGAGAAAAAGGTAACTTTGACTAAGATTCATATTATAGTCATTCGAATAAAAATGGTTAGACCTTGAATAAAACGAATCGAAAATTCAAATTGATGACAAATTGTACAATCTTTTTATCCAAGACTCACCTCCTTAAGAAGAAAAAGTAGATTAAAAGACTATTGATAACTTAACCAAAGAAGTAGAGGATCTATTATGTCTTAAATTACCAGAAGATTAAGATGATTAATCAATCCAACAAAGTTAAAGAAGCAAACTAAATTAGCAATATCAATCTCCCTTATAAATTATTGAAGAAGAACAGTCCATAGAATTGTCTTTTTAAAAATTATGAATATAATTTATTAATATAACTATAAATGTTAATTATTAAAAGTTTAGAAGATGATAACAATATTGAAATAGATGAAAATATTTTATCAAATTCAGACGGCACCCTTAATATAGTAGAAGAATATCATCAATAAAAAGAATCTATTGAACACTTATCCTACAACAATTATATTCATTTTGCTATTTACTTGTTCTATTATTCAATTTTACAAGTATTTTTAAAGTAATAATTGACAATATTGTTAATCCTTATTATACATGCATTGTTAAGTACAATATCATTAATAATCAATATAATAAATTCTAATAATATTATCAATAGAGTAAAAATATATACATGATATAGTTAAAAATAGTTCTCTATTTCTAATTAGAAAATAGTTTATTTTGGTTTGTTACAATACTAAATATAATATGTAATATTGCTATTTATTATTTCTCTTATTAAGCATTTAATCTCAAATAATATCGAATGTATGAATAATTATCAAGGTTGATATTTTTAAGCTTTTTTATACAAGTAACCCTACTTATTAATTTTTAGTAAATCTAACAATTTGACTTTAAGATTAATGTAATGCTAATATTTATAAAAATACTTACTCAATTTTATGTTAAAAACACAGCCTATTTAATAAAGAACATTATTTCCCTTCCCTAATTTGATTAGCTTTGATTAATTATAAAAATTTTCTATTAAGATTAGTGAAAGTAGTTTTTTATCATCAAAATTATAAATTTAGAATCATGATATCTTTATTCTATAAATAATTCTAAAGATTAGATTTGTCTTTTGCAGGAATTTTTAAATTTATAATTGGTTAACATTAAATTTTATAAATGGATACATATAGCTTATTATTTGTAGCAAAGTTTATCAATTTAAAGATTGTTTTTATATGAAAATGATTTTTTAATCATATCTAGAAGGAAGATTATATAATATATCATTAAATTATATAATAATGGGAGAGTATTTAGAGGTATATTAGATATTGATTATATCTGTCCCAGAAAAATATACCATACAAAAGTTTTAGGGTAAAATATATTATTAAATAGTATAAATTATTTTATGTAAAAAACTAAAAATGAAAAAAATATTATTATGGAAACAAAATTGAAATAGGAGGTGAGCTCTGAACTAATAAAGTGAATGTAAAATTTAATTGATGTAGTGCTGTTGAGTTAAAACCCAACGATACGCTGATTTTTGAATTCTTTCCCAATTAAAAGAAGATCGTAGCCAAAGTTGACATTATCAATAGAACACTACAAGATGTGATGTTCAGAGTTAAAACTACATCTCCAGATTATTATGTTATTTCTTATGAGAAAGAGAAGCCTATAACAGCTTAATCATCATATACAGTATCAATTTATATGATGTGTGACGATTCAAGATTATAACATAGGTTGAAAGACAAGTTTTAAATTGAGATAGTTGAAAAATAAAAGTATGACGCAGCAACAAATGAAGATTGTAAATGGTAAAAATACGCAAAAAAGCATATTCTGAGAGTAAGTTTAATTAGAAAAGATAATTATTCTTTGATTTAATAGCCTAAGAGTTAAATATTATTCAATAATATGAAAAGCCATTCAATGGGCCAAACACCGAGACTTGTTCAATCACGTTTAACTCAAGTTTCAGTTGGGGGAAATTTACTCATTTAATAATCGTATCAACCATAAGAAAGTTCCGATTCTATTTAGAATGAAGATAATAAGAATTTGAAATTAAAATTAGAGTCTTTAAAGTAGAAGTATTAAGAATAGGCTAAATTAATAGTAATACTTTTAAAATGAAAATAGGAATAATATAAATATGATATAAATGAACTATAAAACGAGATTGATAGAAATGCTTTTATTTATGATTTAGAAAAAAAGTAAGAAGAAAAAGATTAACCGGATAAAATTATCGCATCTGCATTAAGAGATAAAACAGGAATACCTTTGTGGGAATTATTTGTTGCAGCAACAATCGCATTAATATTAGGAGCGATATTGAATAAAAATTGAGTAGTACTATTCATTTCAAGCATTTTTATCTTTTTGGTAAATACTATTAAACATTTTCTTTATGTCTATCAACCATTAACTACAAAAATTCTAATCCTCTTTATATGACTTATTTATTTAGTCCACCAGAAGTTTCATTGTTTTTAAATACTTTCGGCATAATATCTTTAATGCTTTAAATTCTATTAATAGAGTTAGATTTTTGAATTTCTATATGTTAATCTGTTTTCAAACGAGTTCTTCTTAACTAATTATTTGTCTTGCTTTGTTATTATCTCTCAGTTGAAGCATTAGTTGAATTGATTTCTTAGAGGGGTTGTAATGCTCGTTTATTTTATTATTGGCTATATTCTAAATTACAAATACTTCAATCTAATTTTAAACTATTCCTTTTTCTATTCAATCATTTATTAAACCTCAGGTTAAAATTTTGGATCATTTAGATTAAAAATTCTATGTGTATCATATTTGTATTGTTCATTGTGCTGCAGAAATTCCATTACTTTTTTTAATTCTTAAATTTTGTTTTAATTTGTCGGAACTCTTGGAGGTCTTAACATTTGGCTTTTATTCCTGCTCTAATCAATTAAATCAGCAATTAATAATTTTGTATACTTGATTTATTTTATTCTTATTCTTGTCTTCTTTAACAGAGACTAACACTTCTTTTCTAATATTATTGTTTCCTATTAACAATCTCTATTAATTATTAAATACAAAGTAATTACAATTTACAACTTGATGAATCTTAGGAGAACTTTATTGATCGTATTCATGTAACCATCCAGAAATGGATAGCGATTGATGCGATAATTACATTTTTAATTATATATAGTTGTTAAATATTAATAGTTAGATTCAAAAAGCTCTATCAGTTTAAGCATAGTAATCAGTTTTATAATACATACTCGATTTAACAGTATGTTAATCATAATTTACTTGATCATATATCTTTGAAAGATTATTTTAATTGATATTCTTTAAACTTTTTTAAAACAATTTTTAAGCTAATTGAAATCTATAAATTTCTCTACCCTCAATTGTAGATTATTAATTTAGTTATTCAATCTTTCTGCTAGGAGACTTAATATTATTTTAAATTAATTAAATCATGAGATCCTCAGAAGATTTATTTCTAAAAAATAATCAATTTATAAAGTTATACATAAATCTAGGAGATAGTTGCAATTTGCTTTGTTTAACTAAATCACTTTGGCTCTAAGTTTTTTGAAATCGATTTAATTGATTGTAATACTAAGTTAACTATTTCTTGAATCCTTGATTTGGATTAATGGTTAATCGTTTTTCTTTTAAATAATAATAAGTCTATTCATATGACCATTTCTATGAAAACATCAAATAGGCAATAATGCATGCACTTGATCTTGATACGCCAGCTACACAATGTACTAAAACTGAACCATATTTTAATCCATCTTCAATGATTTCATTAATTTAAGTAAAATATTCAATTATGCAAAAGGAAATGTTGTCTTCAATGTTAAAAACCTTTTCTAAGCGATTATTTGTTTACATAATGTTTGAAGCCTTTTAATTCGGGATTAATATTATTGGCTACTGTGATTACAGTCTTGATATTGTTTTCTCTTAAAAGAGAAATATTTTTGGCTGCTTTTAAACTTCCTAGCCAAAGACTATTACCAGAGGCTGAATATACTTTATCCATATCATTGGATAAAATGGAGTATCTGCTCATTGATTAATTAATACAAAATTAAGCATTTAATTTTGTATTTTTATATAGTAGTTTATTAAGGTAATAATTTACGTGATTTATTTAGTTGGATTCTTGTTTTAATAGAGAAGAGAAAATTTTGAAATAATAAAAAGTTGATTCAAATAAGTGTTTTATTTAATATTAAATAATTGTATTAATTTTGAATTCAAAAGAATGGAGGAAATGAAATAAAATTATTTAGATAGGTATCATAATTTGAATAATCAGATTAAATAACCTACATCAGTTTCTATATTGTGAATTGCCGCTAAAGTTGATGAATCATAATGAAGATGAAGTAAATTAAAATTACATTATAGACTTGTATTGATCTTTAAAACCGCTTGTATACACTAATAGAAACAGGGTATATTAAGGAAACAGAATAACAATTATAGTAGTTGATAGAAGAGAACTATAAATTGCATAATAAGGAGAATGATAAATAATTGATCAATGGTCTATCTACTTCAGAAGCAAGATATGTTAAATAAATAGCTGAATTATAACATCAAAGAGATGTGTTACAGGATGAATTGGAAGAGAAGAATTTTATATTGAATGAGATTTAATCTAAGATGGAGAAGTTTGAATTATTATCTGATAATTTGGTTAAGGCTGAACAAGCAATTAAGGAGCTTTCAGATGAAAATATGGAAATAAGTTAATAATTACAATATGAATAAGAAATGAATTTACAATACAAAAATTAAATTGAAGAATTGCAACAAGTTGTGATGAATAAAGAGGCATCATAAAATAGAAATAGTAATATCTCTCAATCTCAAATCTATCAATTGCACGATTAAGTAGGATCATTAAGAATCGAATTATCAGGACTTTAAGCTGAACTAAAGATAAGGATGCAGATATTGGAATAATTTAAGACCCAATTGATGAGTGATCTAGTTAAAGGATTTCATACTATGTTATCAAAAACCAAATAAGAATTGTAATCTGAAACCATTGAAGTTAAAAAGTAGTATCAATAACTAAATGAAGTCACTACATAATAAATAAATAAGTTAAAAAAAGATGTATAATTTTATAAAGTTCTCGAAGAAGAATATGAAAACAAAATCAAAGAAGTCTTAAATTAGAAATCAGAGTTAGAATCAAATATTAAGTAGAAGGATAATCAATTACAAGATATTGCTAGTAAATTGGATTTAATACAATAAAATATTGAACAAACTGAATTAAATTATTAAAATCAGTTGATCTAAGCAATCAATTCTAAAGAAAAATACAAGATATAATTAAAAAATGCAAAGTAGGGCCTTCAAACTCTATCTGAAAAAGTATACACATTATTATCATTTAATCAAAAATAAACAAAGTTTATTGAGGAGAACATCTTATTGTTAGAATAAAGAATTCGAGAGGAAAACCAAGAACTTATAGAGGGATTGAGTCAGGAATTGAGTTAGAGTATTGAAACTATTAAAAAACAGCATTCTAACATTAGATAACTTGAACTACAATGCTTAAAGTCTAATTTTCTAAAAGTAGATTAAGCAAGCAGAGGATAAGATATGAATAGATAATCAGAAATTATCCACAGACAAATAGATATTGAGTATGTAAAGAATGATAATTCCTTTATGGGTGAAAAATAAAGAACTGGAAGATTGGACGAATAAAGAAAATATTTAGATGATTTGAAAAAACTTCACAGAACAACTAAATCCTAATTAAAATTAAATAGAAAATATTGATATAATTTAATTAATTAAAATGATCAACATTTACCAAATTAAAAAATTTACAATATATAACATTCAAATTATATAAAAATCTACCAATAATTTATTTAAACAAATCAAAACTCTTAAGAAACATTTCTAAATTTAAATTTATATTTTGAGCATAATTCTGCATTTTGTAATTCCTCCAGATATCTTTAGACATTAGCCTCTAATAATCCAAATCTATCAGTACCGCTAATAGTAACCTTGGATTTCTTGTGTTCTTATAATTCGTTGATTTTATTGTAAATATGTACCTAATCAATAAATATAGAAACAATACCCAACAACCAGTACAACTATTCTTAATAATAGGATTTTCGACATCTTCCTCACTAGTTACTTTGAATAAGGGTTTTCCATCGTTCCCCTCTAAGATTTCGCAAGTGTATTGACATCTCTTACCTTTAGTGAACATACTTGCATGGGTTCTAATGCTTTTATACCCTGCAGGAAATAAATTATGCTCACTATGATAAGGAGGACTTGGAATAATTCTGCCTAGACTTAATAATTTCAGACTAGCGTTAACTTGATAAGGCAATTAGATATCACTTATGTTACTAGTAGAATTGGGTTTTATTTTTTTTTATTAATCATCTTTTAATTCTGGTTTTCTTTTTATGTTTGTTTGATCTCGAATTTTTTTAAAAAATGAACACAACTATTCAATTCTGTTTAGAATTTATTCGGTTGTCATCATAATATTGATATTACTTAAAATAATTGGCTAAAGATTGTTAAATCCAGTCTATGAAAGTGTCATGATAATTTAAATGTCATGTGTTTTAGGATCATATTCAGGTATATCTATAAATAGTTCCTTTTCGATTTATTAGATGTGCTATTAAAGAAGAGCCTAATTTTAAGGTAATATATTTTTTCTTATAAAATGCAACATATTTGTTTATTTGCTAAATTTTTAACTATCTGAATATGAGATTTAAAATTCATCCCCTTGTTCTTCTCTAATTTCTCCAATTGATGAGGGAGGTTATTCTATTTCTAGTTCGCTTGAATCGCTCTCTAAAAATTCTCTCTCCTTATGTTTCATTAAGATCTATTCACATCTTGTTCTAATAGTTTAAACCATTTTTTCTAATTGATTCAAATTTTTATCAAATTTATTGATCCTCAATATCAGCTTGTCTTTTAATTCTTACCAATTTTATCTCCCGTCAACACCTATTGGAACACCATAATCACATAATAAATTAAATAAAGACTATTTTTCAACAATGGACCAGGATTTCTCTTCTTCATCATCGCTCTATGCCAAATTATCAAAATCATAAAAACCATCAAACTTTTATATAATTTAAACTAATTTCTTCACTCTCTTATTCAAAGTTTCAGGGAATGGAAATTCTTAATAGTTTTGAGCTAAAAAGGAATAATACAATCTAGTCTACATGTAGATAAATCCTTAAAACACAAATCGTTAGCCTCCTTAATTAATAAATGATTGGTATATCCATATTAATATACTCCCCTTATTAAATCACTATCATGTTTTCTTGTCCACCAAATAGATGGTCTCTAAGAGTAAAAAGAGCTACTTGGAATAAATCCCAATAAATAGTCCCATTTTACTTAATATTAAGACTAATCATACATTATGATTTATCTTTAATTCCTAAATTTTTTAGTTGATGCTCTTTAAATTTTTTTATAAACTCTCTAATTTTGGCCAACATCAAGATTCTTTTACTTATAGAGATCAATTTTTATTTTAGATTCTATAATTCCCAATCTTCTAGAATATAATATTCATTTATTCTTACTTTGATTTGTTTCAATATATGGATCCTCTGGGTGTTCCTCTATCAAATTCACTATTCCTGCCCCTAAATCATAATTTACTAATAATTCAACTATTGATCTGAGAAGGGAATTTGCAAATGCTTTAATCTCTGGTTTGCTTTTATTCGAAAATTTTAATTATTATAATTTATTCCATCTCCCATACCCAAATTATAAGATTAATTTCTTAAGCATTTCTTTCTCTTCCTAATTCCATTTACCATATAGCACTTTATCATGAACCCTATTAAATTATGCCTATATCACTTTTTATGCTTCATATTTTAAGGGCTCTCTTAAAGGTAGGATGAAAGTAAAATAATGCTTGATTCGACATTCTTTGCAAGGAATATATATTCTACTAAAATTATTCAAAATAGTTTCTTTAGTAACAATCTAATTTTCTATTTATAAATCTGTATGAGGAACTATTGAAAATTGATAAAGATCTTCTTAAAGTTTTATCTCTCCAATAATTAATGGATTATTTGGGCATTTCATTATTCTGATTCCTCTTGTAGAAGGAAAGTTGGAAAGGGAAGTAGGAATTGATTTTATGAGAAATTCTTCTCCAACGTATGATTGTAATTTTGCATACAACATTCTATGATAGTTAATTATTATTTTATAAGAAATAGAAATAAGAATTAAAATCAAAAAGAGAATAAAATTTTTGATTTATATATTATACACTGTAAATTTAAAATAACAAAATCCTATGGTGTCTTGTATTTCATCATTATAAATTTATAGTTGATTGGAAATGTAGTAAAATATTTATAGAAAGAATCTAAAGATACGAAACTATTTTCACTATTGTTCCTAAACCTCAAGTTCAGAAGGAAAACTTTTAATTAAGATAGATTACGCATCAATTAATCCATCTAAATAAAAGATTCTTCTAGGTAAATCTTGGTCATATAAATAATCTCTTTAAATGCCTGGATATGAGGGATCTGACGCAGTAAGGCTTACAAGAAGAGGAAATACAAATTAGGAAATGATTGGGAAAGTGTAGCATATTACACAAATCAAAATTATCGAACAGTTGGAAATCGCATATGATTGAGTCAAAACTGTAATTTGTTGAAAAATAATTCAGTAAAAAGAAAACTCAAATGTTAAATAATCTCCAAAAATAATAAAGGGCAACAATTAGAGTAAAATATAATTTAAATGAATCATAAAGATAGAATTTATAATAATAACAATATTTATAATAATAAATAAATGATGAATAAGAATTTAAAGAGGGAATGATGATATAAAATCAGGTGTAGAAGGATTAAATGATGTATCATCCATTGTAAAATTTAATTTAATTCTTAGATTCAAAAAGATTGATTTAATTAATTAATAAAAATTATAATTAATTTATAAAAAAAAAGGGTTGTCAACACGAGGACTTCCCAAGCGGTCCCCCACCTTAGTACTAACCTCGCCTTAAGCCGCTTAACTTCGGAGTTCGAATGGGATCCGGTGCTTTAGGCTTAGTATGGCCGACAACGATATTTAATAAGGCTTCAAGCTTTTATAGTATTCGATTTAACAATTCTTAAAAATTTGTTATAATTAAACAAATAATAGTAATAGTGAGGAAATATGGAAAAAATATATATTTCAAATCAAAGCTAATTTTTATCTTAAACTTTCAATATACTTTTCATTTTCCTCCTCTTCTATTTATTGGGATTTATTAAGTAAAAGCCTTTTTTCCCTCTCCTTACATTTTTATTCTAATTACATAATGGATTTTATGACATTTTGGTATTTCTCTTCAAAATGAATGGGTTTGATATCATTCAAGGAAGAAGGAAAGTTTGCAGAATTGAGTCCTGATTTCAAAGCTTTTCTCTTAGATATTAAATTCTTATGATCGGTAGTGTAAGGTTTCTCAATTTTATCAATTTTTTCGGTTCTTTTAATTTCAATCAAAGAATTCTAACCTCTTGGTCTAATATCATTCACACTTCTTCTCTCAGGCAATATTAAGATTTTATCCACTTTCTTTTCGCATAGTAAATTTTATAATTTTTTAATATTTTGTTTAGCAATTTCTAATTGAGACTTCTAAATAGTATTTTGTTCTTGTGTTTGCTTAATTGGCGAATTAGAGTTTCTGGGAAGATCTTTGAGAAAACTATCTTTAACAGATTCTCCATATCTTTATTATTTTTATTTCAGCAATTTTTTTTATTCGGTCGCTGATTATTGAGACAATTTTATTTTGGCTTATTCCTCTTCAAGTCGAATAAGGGCTTAACTTTTTGGAAACTTGATCAATTTCATTTTGAATTCTTCGTCTTGTTCTTGCTTTTATTATTGTCTTAATTTCAGTTTTTTAAATTTCTCATCTTCATATCGCTTTTAATGTTCAGCTAATTCATCTAATCTAATAGGTTAACTTAGTTCTCTCTTTTATGCTAAAATTATCTTTTATTTATTAAATAAGATTTTACCTTCTTTTTCTCTAATTCTGAGAGATTCAAGGCTTCATCTTTCAATTTCATTACTTATTCTCGTAATTTGATTCTTTTTTATATTTATTTTATGAGTTTATTTCCTTCAGAATTAATCTTCTATTGTTCTTCTCTATATAATTTGTCCTCCATCATTTTTTAAGTTATTTGTTCTCTTTTGTTTTGTTATATTTAAGTTATATCATTTGGAGAAGAAAAATCTGAGTAGGATTTTTTTTGAGAACTTAATAAATTTAATGAATGAATTCTATCTCTACCTAGCCTAAACGATCTTTGATCATTAACTGTTTTAGATTTTATTTATTAATTTATTGTCTATACTTCTACAACATTTGTTTCTAATCCATCATATAATTCAAATACAATTTTATTTGTCTTGTCTCTAAGTTCAAAGTCAAAGGGTAACTTCATTTTAAGGTTTAATTACTTTTAGATTTTCTTAAACAAGCTTATAAAGCATCTCTAAAGATGGGTGTGTTAAAACAATCTTAATCTTTTATTTGTTGTGATACACAAAAATAATCATTTCTTAATATAATAAATAAAGTAAATAAAGTTTAAATCCATCTTTTATTCAAATATTATAAATTGAACAAGAAAATATTTAAACATTAAATAATTAATTCGTAATATAGATTTCATTTTTATAAAGCCATAAAATATGCTTATCTAATTTTTTCAAAAATACATAATATTGTAAGTTCTTTTTGATCTTTATTAATTTTTTTTTTATTTATTAAATTTCTTTTAATAGAATTCCAAAATGAATCAAAACCATGTTTAGGTAATCGATATATAGGTAGAGTTTAATTCATATTAGATAGCCTAATGACTAAAATGATAATTAAAACTTGTAAAATAAGATGTAAATTTAATAAGAACCTAATAATGGATCCATTCATTAATAAGTACCACAATCAAATATGAACAACGTAAAGCCTATTTTAAATAATAGTTTACTAGACCACCCTAGTTTAACGGATAATTAAATTTGCAATAACAATAGAACTTTAATCCACATGCTATTAATCCAGGAGCTCTCATGCAATAAAGTATTCAACAATTTGGAATATATCTAGGTATTCCCTCTTTTGGATAGCCTCCAAATTTTCCTTCATAAGGTATTGGATAAAATGGGTTCCCTCCTCCTGCCATTGGTCCGTAAATGATAGGACATATTGGAATGCCTCCAAGTAGTAGTCAGCCAAATCTTGCAAGTAATGGACAATAAGGATTGGGACTAATGGGAATGCCACCTGGTATGACACCATAAATGCCGCCTGGTATGACACCATAAATACCACCTGGTATGACACCATAAATGCCACCTGGTATGACACCATAAATGCCACCTGGTATGACACCATAAATGCCACCTGGTATGACACCTGGTATGACACCATAAGTGCCACCTGGTATGACATCATAAATGCCATTTGGCATGACACCATAAATGCCACCTGGTATGACACCATAAATACCACCTGGTATGACACCATAAATGCCACCTGGTATGACTTCATAAGGATTGCAACATATGAATTATATGAATGGTCCTCTCTCAATAAGTTAGCTTCCCTAAAGCAATTTTCCTATTATTCCATCTAACAGAAATAATGATGAGGAAAATCAGAGACAAAAATATCTAAAGGAATTAGGAAAAAAAGATGAAGAAATACTAGAATTAAATAATTAATTATCTACTCTTAAATAAGAAAAATAAATGATTTAAAAAGAATTTTCGAATTATAAATAGAATAATGAAAATGAAAATTATTCATTATAAGAGCTAAAAACAGATATTGAAAAAAAAAAATATGAGTTGGGTTAGAAATTTGAAAATTAAAAATAATATATATAGAATCTAGAGAGAAAACTTAAAGAATTCGAGCAAAATGAACAACAAATTAAAGATGAAAACATAAATTATTCAAACTAACTTAAACAATTGAGTTATGAAAGATAAGAATTATAAAACAAATTAAACTGTTAAATTTAAAACTAACAGTAATTTAATTCAAAAATTATCTCTTAGAATGAAGAAATAATTGCCTTAAAATAATAAAATTAACAATTGCAATAAAACCTTAAATTAAAAGATAAAGAAATTGCTGACCAAAAATAACAGATTTCTATCCTAAACGAAGTTAAGAAGAACTAAAACTCAGAAAATTTAATTTAAGATCTATAACGACAAATGGCTGATCTTGTCTAAAAAAATCATGATTTAAGTTAAAGTAATAAACTTTTACAAGCTTAATATGATTAAATGGATAATCAAAATAAAAATACGTAAATGAATTTAGAAATTCTTGAAAATTAAAATAACATTTACAAAGACAGAGCTACTCACTTTGAATCAGAATATGAGAATTTAATGAACAAACTGCGTGAACAAAGTTAAAGCAAAAATTCATCTGAAATCATGAAAGTGAGCTAAGATTTTCTACAACAAATTTAAACGAACTAACAAAAAGCAAAATAAGAGTTCGAGGAATCCTTAAAATTAGAAAAAGAAAGAATATTGTAGCGATAATAATAAGAAAGATAAAACTAAAAGTAATTAAATAATCTAGGCAAATAAAAAATGAATGAACTTGTAAGAAAAGCAGGTTAAATATAATGTTGCTTTGTTACAGACCTATTTAAGTAAATAATTTTTTTATACATATAGATCAAATGATAAAACCAGGAAAGCTATAATAAAAGCCACATAAACATGTTGTGTTTCAATCAAAAAAACAACAAATAGAAATTCGACTTGGGCAGCAGTATGTTATGGATATTCACCAGATAAAAAAAATGAAATAAGTACACATTAATTTACAGATAATCCTAATGCTTTATCAGGAAATTTATAGAATTCTAAATAATATAAGGAATTTAAAGATTAGCCAGAAAACTTAAAGGGTGCTCTTTAAAAAATGATTTAATTAAATTGGACTGAAAAATACAAACTTGCAATAGTTATACCTAATTCACCCTGTCATGGAAAATAATATCATAATCCTAAGAAGTATTCAAGGTGGATATTTTTTTCTCATGAATATGATTCAAATCCAAATGATAAAATGGATGATATAATTTCGGAAATTATCAAAAGAGATATTGTCCTTTTAGTTATAAGATTTAATGATGATACAAAAGTGATGTGTAATGAGTTAGAAAAAATATATTCCAAACTAAAATATCCATAGTTATTCCACACACTTTCAGTAAAAGGTTTAGATTAAGATAATTCTGATTATGAACTTGTTTTACAAATTTAAAAGATGGCCGCCTTTATTATAGGAACTGATAATAAAATGACAAAAACCAAAATAAATTAATAAGTCAGAATGCAAAATTTTGAAGAAGGTTAAAAAGACATGTAAAAATTGAAACAGGATGTAGTCAATATTAATACTGATGTACAATAAGAACTTTCCAAAAAGTAAGGGGATAAATAAGGAGACGCACCAATAGTTTCAGTCGAGAATGCAGTTGACGATAAAAAACAATATGAAGAAGCAGTTTAAAGAATTTAGGAATGTACAGATGGAGCTTTACAAGCATTATGTAAGAGAGGAGAATTATCCAACTTTGAATAGAGAGTTGAATGTGAAAACTTATTTTGTAAGGTTTACACAGTAGACCTTAAATGGGATGTATTTAAAAATAAAATCGAAACTATTGAATAAATTAAATTTGAATCCAATGATTTCGATGTAACAGCTGAAAACGATTGGCAGTGTATTAGAACCAAAAACCCTTTTGCTTTCGGTATGATGAAAGCAGTTTATTTGATGAAAAAAAAAAATAATCCTTAAGAAATTTATGTTGTTAAAGTTCCAATTGAGAAAGGAACTTATAAAAGTATGAAGGAGGCAATTAATGATTGTCGATCACACTTAATTGCTAAGAATTTGATGAAAGAGTTTATGATTAAAATTAGGGAGAAAAACCCAGAATTACCATAAGTGTAATATACAGATTTTTTAGTACTATAAGAAAATTAAGGTATAATTAATAATTATTTAGATAATTTTTGGATTGCGGAAAGGTTCTTTAAAGGATAGTTTGAAAAATATAACAATAATGATGGTTTTATATGTGAAGCATAAACGCCGCTTAATTCTATTTCCTAAGCTTTCTCCTTCTATACTTATTAGAGAGGCTCATTTAATTACATTATTAATGATATTTAAGGTGTTGGAAATTACTTTACAGATCCTGCCATAAATACAGTTAAAGGTATAGAGTAAACGAATACTTTTAGGTAATTTTGATGAAACAGATGTTGGAGCAGATGGTATATCAAGTTACTTATCAACTTTATAAATGAAAAAAGGATTATGTGAAGGTTTATTAAAAACTATAGAAGTTGACATTGATTGATATCAATTTATAAAATAATTAAACAATATTATCTAATTAATGTAAATCAAATAAATGTTGACTATGTATTAATAATTTAAATCATTTTTTTTTGGAGCTCTCCGAATCCTTTCCAATTTTCGGGAGCTCTTCCTTTAGAAGAATTTATCAATTATAACAAAGTCTTAGAAGGACTATCTTCATGTTCCGATATCATAGCCTTAATTAATTTTTTTTTTTTTACTAAAGTTTTTATGAATACCCTTTATGCTTATTTCCATTCTCCTTTGATGTAATAATTAAAACCGGAGCTCCAAGTATCATAAAATACCTATTAGAAAAATAGAACGAATTTAATACTTAACTAGATGGTTATCTTACTTTTACTATTTACTTGTTTGATTTACAAGTTTATTTAATTGATACTCTATATTTCTCTAATTAATTAAGCAGTTTTCATATAATTAAAAATCTAAAATTTTTATTTTTTTTAAAAGATCACTATTATTACTACTATTGTCATCATCTTCAAGTTAAAAATTTACTTGAAAGACCTTTTGTCAATAAATCTAAAGTGTAAAGCTCCATAGGCTCAATACTTCCTTTAACCTTAACAACGGCAACTTATCTTAAAAGATTTTAACCTTCTTGAGTCAAATTTCTCTGAAAATTTCCACTAATTAGAATATTATTAGCCTGTTTTCATTATAAAAGCTATATATTCAGAATTTTAGTTTTCACGAGGATTAATGGCAATCATTTGAATTTTTTAAATCATCTCCTTTATTGGTTTTATCAAAATTTTTTTGACATCCTTGTTGAATAGAACAAAACTTACTGAAGAAATTAAACAAACGAATACAGCTTGTAAAATAGATAACGCAAATTTAATTCTATTATAATAGACGAAATTTGAGATAGAATAGGTGACTAAGCTATTATTGGAATCAGCTACTAAATAATATTATTATTCTGAGAAGCGTTACTGATTTTTTTAATTATTTGTCTATTAAAACCAATCAGGATTTGTTTAATTGTATTCAGTGTATCTTTGATTAATATCATCTTAAAGTACAAAGACAGACTAAATTGGGCTGATTTCATGATTGTTCAATTCTACATATCATTAAATCTTGAATGTTTATGTAATTTAATTAATTTAACTAGTCTAAGAATTCGTATAATTCTTATTGCTTTTCTTTCTATTCTGGCTACTTTGTCTAAAGCTTTTAGAGTTGCAACAATCAATACATCACATTCTTTTCCATACCAATAATCACTAATCAGCATAAAGTCTAGAATGATTGTCAAGGTAGAAAATAAATCAATCCAAAAGTAAAACTATTTCTATCTAAAACTAATTACATTAAATAGATAGATTGGATTAGCTATGCAGTTTAACACGACTTCATAAAGTAAATAAACTAAAAAAAAATTTAGTAAAATCAAAGAAGATTTAATCTACATTTTTATCAACACACAGTATTTTAATATCATCTCCAAACACTGAAAATAAAGATGCAAATGCTATCAATAGGTAAAAACACCGCCCCTCTATTAGATATAGCAATTTGCTATGCTTTACTAGGTTATTAGGGTTTTTATAGAAGAGATCTAACTTTATCAACTGCTTTAATTCTATGGGGTTATCGAATTCTTTCAAATTTAGGTTGTTGTAATAAGTTAAGCTACATTACATAAAGGATGAATCATTTATACAACCTCCTCTTCTTCTAATCCTGCATAATCTTTTTACACTAGTGGATGCTTAGATTTTTATATAAGCTTAAAAATAGTTAAAAATTTATTTATTACGAATGATTCATTGTTTAAATGGCAGTAGCCTCAGGAGATCTGCTTTAATTCTCAACTGAACAGTTTGGTTATTATACATAGTATAAATATAGAATGATACTTCTCCTATTTCATTTTGTATTAATTTGTAATTTTTGGTATCTTATTTTTTCTTGATATGTTCTACACTTTCTGATATTTAAGGGTCATAATCTTCAACAAATTAATTCATTTTTTATATTATTATAAATATATTATATTATGAAATTGATTTTACTATGTTTGATGATGACATTTGTATTATGTCACATTTAGCCAGATATCAGATCTGGCAAAGTAAAGAGTAAAGGAGTTAATTTAGGTGGATGGTTTGTAGTAGAACATTGGATGACATCTAGCTCTGTTATTTGGGAAGGAGTGCCAGAGTATTATCATGGTTATGGAGAATATGGATTGATGTCCTATTTAGGTCACAATGTAGGTGATGCCAGATTTGAAAAGCATAGATAAGAATGGATCACAGAATAAGACATTGCAGAATTGGCATCTTATGGAATTAACACTGTTAGAGTCTCAATTGGATATTGGATAGCTGGATTTGATAAGACAGGTGGATCTGACTGGAAAGTATTTGCACCAAATGGTCTCAAATATTTAGATGTCTTAATCAAAAGTTGGGCTGTAAAACATAATGTAGCAGTTCTTGTTCAAATACATGCAGCAAAGGGATCATAAAATGGCTTAGATCACAGTGCTCCTCCTAATCCTGGCTAATCTTATTGGGCATTGTATCCTGAAAATGTCAGAAATACTGTTGATTTGGCAGTGTTTTTGGCAGAAAGATACAGATAAGAAATTGCCTTTTTAGGTGTAGGACTACTAAATGAACCTTCTGGAACAACAGATGAATAAACTCTTAAACAGTATTATTTGACAGCAATTTCAGAAATCAGAGCAACAGGAAATGATTGTATTCTCACTGTAGCTCCATTACTTTATGAATAAGATCCAGATCACTTCAATGATTTTGCTTTGAAAGAAACTCATGTGTGGTAAGAATGGCATAAGTATTTGATATGGGGTTATGAAGACATGAATGAAGATTAAATTTTAAATATTGGAATCCCAGGAGTTCAAAAATAACTTGATATTTGGAAAGGAAATCCAATATTTATTGGAGAATGGAGTATTGCTACAACCGATAATGCTCCTTTTGCTAGTGAAGAAAGCTTTAGATCTTTTGGGAATAAATATAGGGATACTATTACATCTGCTAAGGGAGGTTGGACATATTGGACTTGGAAGACTTCTTATGATGAAAATCAAGATATTAGCCAAAGAAATGCTTGGTCATTAAGATAACTTCTTAGAAATGGTTGGTTCACCATCTGATATAGATGTTAATAAATTATCTAATCATTTTTCTTCTTCAATTCCGTTTAGTGTTTTTTCAACTTATTCTTTCACCCTTCTATAATATTCAGCTCTGTCAGACATATATAACTATTCTAAAGAATTTGTTTTACTTTTGCAGCTTCAGGATTAGCAGGTGAGTTAGGGTTTGGATCGCACAATAGTGATCTAATAGATGTTAAAATTGCCCACACATCTAAAATTGGAGTCCATTGTTCTTTTAAAATATCTAAGCAGATTCTTCCATCAGGATAGACATTTGGATGATAAATAGGAGGTGCAAATCTAACTTCAGGGGGCTTTGTTGGATAATCATTTGTAAAAGCCAATTTTAATTCAAAACAACCACCTTCCCAAGGAGTTTATTCAGGTCTATAAAATCATTTTCAAACTTAGTACCCGAAAATTACAGCTTCCCAATTATAGATATCATTTTCTTATGGAGAGGCCATAAAATCCTCCTAATTTTCTTGCTAAATTTTCTTAAAATCCATTAACAATCTCTTTTAAGCTAGTCCTTATTACATTATTTTTAATAAATATTAATATATATATTTCACTCATTCTAATTTTAATTTTGTTTCTTTTTTTTGTTTTTTTATTTAAATACTACAGGGAAGTCTAAATCGCTTAATTTTACAACATCTGAATTTATAGTTTCCTTTTTTATCTACTAAGCAGCTTCAATTTTTTGTTCTACTTTAGGTTATTACTAACCCCATGTACTTTAAAATGGATTAACTTTAATTTAAGAACATTCTTCATTTAAACTTGGGAATTAAGATTCTAAATCTAAATTAACTCCATCATTCTTAATAGATTATTATTATTATTATTATTATTATTATTATTATTATTACTACTATTATTATTATTATT
Organism: Paramecium sexaurelia; assembly: GCA_000733375.1. Classification (NCBI taxonomy): domain Eukaryota; phylum Ciliophora; class Oligohymenophorea; order Peniculida; family Parameciidae; genus Paramecium; species Paramecium sexaurelia. The sequence continues at coordinate 297,695 of JPFM01000064.1, forward strand.
ATTATTAATCTAATTCACTTTTTTCTTCTATATTATCTTTTTGGCTTTCATTTTTAATAACTGGTAATTCTGGAAAGTCTTATTCGTCAAATTAGAATTCATCTGCTTGCAAATTTTAATATAAGTAATCGCTTGCATTTTCTTATTGATATTATTTTTAAATTTAATATGCTTAAAGTTAATTATATTTTTCTTCCTATCTTAATCTTTCTTTCCTTTACCTTTCTCTATAATCAGATATCTAGATATTTATTTATTACATACTTCCCGTTTATATTCTTTTAAATTATCTTCATTTAAAATATGCTTTAATTCAATTTCATAAAAATAAATTTCTGTATGAAGTGGTATATGAGAAAGAAATCTTAGATTATATTAATTTATTTACTTATATCTAACTAAAGTATGATCATTCTAGGTAAACTAATCTTTTTAAATTAAATAAGATTCAATCTGTTGTGGAAGATGATCATTACCATATTAAAGAGTGACATATTTACTACACAAAGGATGTAAGTATCCTAATAGACCATCAGAATCTTAATAAAACTTATAAACGGTTTCATTAGCCTTTTGAGGGAATAATTGAAGAGCTATTTCAGGTAAAAGATTAAGATTCTTTTTTGGTAACTTATCTTGCCTTTCTAAAAGAAATTATATTGACTGTTAAACCGTTTCTTAAATTTCAGGTTCACAAAGTTCGAAATAACTAGGATAAGGATTATAAATTACTTTTAAAGTTATTGAATCTCTTCTTCAAAAATCTTCAATATGTAGGATTCATTTGCAATTAAAGTTCTTGCATAGACTACTGATTCTTTGCCATTAATATATAATTTAGTGTCATTTTTATATTTTGAAATTTGATTCAAGAGTACAGTGTCTCCAGGATTCTTAATTTTATGTTTGATAACTTTAACTGATTTCAATTCGCTCATAACAGCTAATTCTCCACATAGAGGACACTTTTAATTAAATTTTGCTAAATTATTAAAGAATTATGATTTTACATTGTAATTTGTGCTTTTAATAACAAGGAAGGCAGTAAATATGGCCACATGGTGTGATGTAAGGAATTATGATGTCATGATCGCTTATACAAATGGGACATGTAATATCTTGAGTTGTCGTGTAAATTACTTAATACACATCATCCCACCTCACTTCTTCTTTGATAATATAGAATTTCTCTTTTTACTGATAGGTTGTTAAAGTAAGACGAATTAAAATTTGGATTTCATGTATAATTGTTGGCGATGTTGCACTTGCTATTATGTCAATTACTAGGGTTTTCTTCTTTGTGGTTCTGACTCAATCTAATGGACTTCCTTAGCAACTTAAAATCCAGCAAATTCATGTAATTAATGAAATTAAATCTTCTAAACCTATTGCTTCTTTAACTTTTTTTTTATTATTAATCCATTGATAATAAATTAATGATATTAAAACAATTATCAAATTCAACTAATTATTAATAAATAAATATCTGACTAAGTAAAATGAATCATCATCAAGCCTTTTTTGGAACTGTGATAAAAAGAAATTCTAAACAAATTAATTCAAAAAAAGACGACAAGAGTTTCAACAATAAGTTATTTGAGAATGATAATTTAAGAAAATTACACATTCCTAAATAACTACTATAGTAATATTGTGTCTCTTTAGAGCATGGTGTAAAAGGTATAAGACTAGAAACAAAATCACCATAAAAATAGATAAAAGAATTAGAGAATTCAAAATAAAATATTGAAAATACATCTATTTACCCTGAAACTTTAAAGTTTTCTTTTAATCAACAATTTTAAGTATAAGATTTGAATTCATTGATTAAAACTCGACGATGTTAACTTGAGAGAGGTAATCTTCATTCAAAACAAAAGACATTAGAATTATAATGTCCTAATCTATTAATTAGTAGAAGATAGAGAGCATAATCATTTGCGGAAGAAAGATGCTTTTCTCCAAATCCTAAAAACAAAAAAACTCAACTCAATTCTATCATATATCGAAATCTCTAGTGTGATTCATTTAGATTATAGGAAAATTAATCTGAAAATTACTGATGGATTATTTGAGTTTTTTTTTACATTCTCTCCTATACTTTATAAAATAAGTTTCAATATTTACTAATATCATTATTATAATTAATTATTTAAGTCTGTATATTATCGTTAATTAATTATGAAGTAAAGAGAATTATTAGAAAATTTTTAAAATCTTTAAAATCTTTAACATCTTAAACATCCTATAAAGAAATAGTTTTTATAAAATTAGAATATATAGTTATTAAATATCAATCAAATATTTACATTAATACCATCAAGCAGAAATCATGATTATACATAATATAATATATTTAAACTACTAAACAAACATACTTCGTCATTACAATTATCTAACTCTTATTTATTATTATTACAAAATAATTTTTTTTTAAATGTAGTGAAATATATTTAATTAGACTTACTCTATATTTAAATATAAGCCAAAATACTCTATGATATCCAAATGAAGAATAATCTTTGTTTAATTTGTAAATTGTATCTTATTAAGTGCTAAATTTTTCAACCTATAAGTATAATATTAATATAAAAAATATAAATCTTGATCTCAATTTATCAGATTATTGATTAAATAATTGAATATATGTATTAATTAGACATTAATTTGGAAGTATGATATTAATTCTGCTAGAAATTTTAAAGTTTATATAAGTTGATTTAAAGAAATAATTTCTTTTAAATTATTGAGAAAAATAATAATATTATTATTAAATATGATTTAATCAAAATAGTTAGATTTTGATTTTACAAATCATATTAACAAGCTTATATTTTTATAATAATGAATCAGATATTTATGTCTAGGATTGATAAAATTTCTTGGCATATATGTTTGACTCCGTTAAAACCTACTTAAAATCTAGCTATTCCTTCTTAACCCATATCGGTTTAATCTAACTTATGATCTAAAAGATAATCAATTTAAAATTTACTATTCATAGTGCAAACTGCTGGATCAGTGAAACAACAATCTACGCCTTGTATATCACAGATCAAATATTGTAATTCACTCTTAATAAATGTATAAACTGAAAAAGAATTTCCAATTTTATTTAGATCATTTTTTTCTCTACTCAAGAATCCAAAATTATTATTGTATTTAACAAATTCTCCTTCGAAAAATCTTTCAGCAATCCAAAAATGGTCTAGAATAAACAAATCAAATTACTTTCTCTATCTTAAAATATAAGGATATCTGAATATCCAACTTAAGGATATTTTTTGGTAATATTTTTTCTTTATATTGCTTCGTCTAAATCACGATTGAATTTTTTCATCCATTTCTATGCAATTAAATGTAATACACATTCTTAAAGAGCGCTTTATTAATTGTTATAAGGTTTTGAATTAATAGGAGTTTTGCAAACATAAAACTCTTTTCTTTTTGCAGTGTTTTAATTTTTCTTGGTCATTAAGTAGGCTTATTTCATAGCTCCCTATGCAAATGGTGCTTTTGTTCTTAAACATTACCATTAACCTTCTTCAATTACATTAAAATCATTTACTCCAATTGTTTTAATTTATTTATATTTTTCATTAAATTTTTAATCAGAAAATTCTACTCTAAAAACTCTAAAGCTTTCATTGACACATTCATTTTCTAAAAGCCCCATTTATAGATTTTTTTTACAAAGAGCCTCTATTGGACTCATAGGTTCTTTAGTTCCAATAGTATTATTTTCTATATCTACTTTACCAGCTTTTGAAACTTTAGTGCTTCTGACATTAGTTTAGGTAGCAGTTTAGGACACTTATGTTAAAACAGTCACAAGTTGATCGAAAATATTAACTTCTTTAACATGACGTAAATCTGTCAAATAAAAGTACTCTTTCTTAGAATTTCTTTCATAAATTTTCTTAATTTCTTCAAACATTTTTATAGTACTAGAATTAAAGATAATTCCAATAAAGAATATGTCATTTTATATCATGAGTTCAATAGCATTGGTTAAATCATCATCTGGGTATTCATCCTTTGCCCTTGGAAGATTATTAAATTTAATTCCATGACATGGGGCATCACAAATTAACATAGCAATTTTAAACTAAGTTTTCCAATTAAGTTTATTTATCATTTATCTAATTGCTCCATCGATATCTTCAGGAACATCTCCTCCTCCATCACATTTTACATTTTATAAAAATCTTTAAACTTCTTTTGATTAATCAGAAAATCCAAATTGTTAATATGCTCCCAACTTTCTTAACTCAGCTTTATCTTAATAACAAATAAGAGACCATAATGTATCTCTTTAAGTTAAATTTTTAACTTCGATCATACTCTTTTCCACACATAATTCAGCCTACTTTTTGTAAGGGTCCATTGATCTATTCTTATTTATATATATTACCCTGTACAATCAACTAAAAAGCATATTTCTATTAATCCATGACTTTGTTAAAATTTCATTTATAATGACTTTAGTTATTGGGCCTGTGCTGTCCTTTATTTTTCTAATTATTGTGCCTACATCTACTTTTATTAATTCAACAGTATTTTTGAATTTATTTTCTCTTATTTCCTGGATTCATAAGAATTATTTTATTGTGATCTTATTAATTATTAATCTTATTATCTTAATGATTCATATTCCCTAGGGACTTACAAATTATATTCTTGTGCCCAGTTTTCATATTGAGAAAGTAAATTTGATTTATTTTTCAAATAGTTCTGTTATCTACTTATTTCTAATTTGGTTTATTCGATTTCCTCAATAATTTTTTTTGATTTTTTTTCAGTTTAGGTTTTTCTTAATCTTAAATCATTAATAGTTTAATCCCTATAACGAATATTTTATTATAAGGTTCTTTTCTTCTCCTCATCTTCGCTAATCTCATTCTAAACTTTCTTAAATTCTTCATCTAATTCTGTTAATTAATTCGAGTAATTTGCAGTATTTTTTTGTTAATCCTAAAACTAACTAGAAACGCTTTTTAATTTTGAATCTAATTCTTATTTTTCATATTATAGCCTTGATAACTCTTGATTTAATTATTGAGAAACTTTTTAATACTCTTCTTGGGCTTAACTGACAGTCTGGCGTAATTATAATTAGACTAGATGCTTTTTCTAATTCAAAGTTTAAATTTCACTATTAAGACCAGAAAGAATATTCGAAGTTTACTTAATATTTTCATCCAATTCCCTTATTTCAATTTATTTTTTATTCTCTTATAAGAATTATTATCTTTCAAAACTTTAGATATCTTTTTCAAGTTATTAAATTTGATATTCTAAATTGCACTATTCTGTATTTTATTAATTTGATAATTCCTACAATTTTCTATTTTACTCACTCAAAGTTTTTTTTTCTTATTCTAATCCTTAGATTTCGCTATTTTTAAGTTCAATTTATGATTTCAATTATTCTTAAATAAAATATAAAAGGCTTACTTAATGATTTCTATTTTTCCATAAATGAATTATCGGGGGGTTGAACTAAATTGATATAAAAAACATTCTTTACAAAAAGGATTGATTGGTAATACTAGACTATTTTTTTGGACTGTTTGCATGAATTTATTACCATCTTGTAAATTATTCTGCTAAAGAGATGGTTGCTACATTTAGTACATTGGATTAGGTTATTGAAGCTAGGTGTATTAAATAATTTTTACCAAATTTCCATCCCCTTGATTCATTTATTTATACATATGTGGGGTTTAGTTGAGAAATGGATTTGTGTTAGTTTAGGAATTATGATTATGATTATTCATATGTAAAATAATATATTATTTTTTTAATTATATATATGGCATATTCATTTTTTTAATAGAATTTGTTCACAAAGATAAAGATTAAATAAAAAGTTTGATAAATTCTAAAAAATTTATAGTTTTAGTTGATAAAAATGATTAATTATGAAAAGTTTCACATCTATATACTATATTTAAGAAATTCATTTTATTACTTCAATTAAATTAATACTAAATTGGAAAGAAGATTTAAAAATACTTACATTCTTTACATATGTTTTAAGAGATGAATTGAGATTTAATAGGAAAAAAGATTTGAAATATATTTTCTTATTAAAAATGAATAAATATATATTATTATTTTATGGAAGCAATTACACAACTTAAAAAAATTATGTAAATCATTCATATTGATAATATTAGAGGATATCATTTTAATGTAAAGAACTTTCGAAAATATATGATCAACAATGACATCTCAGAAATTGAAACATTAATCAAATTTTGTTAATTGGACAATACTGGATAAAGATTCAATTTATGGAGATTGTTTTTTAAGTATTATTTAGTTTGAACCTAGTGTATATTCTATAGAGGATACAATTATTGATAAGATTGATAAGTTAACTAAATCACGAGAAAGATATAAAGAGTTAGAATAAAAGTATTTAAGATCTTAAGAAGTATCATCAACAACTAAAATTGAAGATTAACCAAAAAAAGGTCCCTTAGGCGGTCCCTTAGGTGGTCCATTAGGTGGACCCTTAGGAGGTAAGTCTCAAATTAAAGCATAAACATAAAATCCGATGGAAGATGCTGAATTAAGAAATGAAATCAAAAAGGACGTGGAAAGAACTTATCAAGAGAATTAATTTTTTACAAATAAAAAAGTCTTATAAATTTTAACAAGTGTATTATTCATATGGAGCAAAGAAAACAGTGATATTTCATATAGACAAGGAATGAATGAAATTGCAGCTTCCTTAATTTATGTGTATTTTAGGGAAGCTCTAGATTCAGATGAGATCGATAAAATTTCAGGAGTATAATTTAATTAAGATAATTTTAAGGCTCTTGAAGATGAAAAATTAATATTGCTTTAATTTAATTCATGGGAATTCGCAGAAGCAGATATATATACGCTATTTTTAAAATTCATGAATGATGCATAACATATGGAAATGTTTAGACCAAATTACACAGAAGCCTAGAAGATTAAATTACAAAGTAAAAAGCCAAATGCTATTTTAACAAGAGTCTCAAGGATTCAAGATATTTTTTTGAAACAGGTTGAAATGCCTTTATTTAGACATTTAAAATTATTACAGGTAGAATTCTAAATATTTTTATTGAAATGGATCAGGTATATTAATATTCATACATTAAAATAGATGTATGTTTACAAGAGAACTACAATTAATGCAATCATTTTATGCTTGGGATGCCATATTCTACGACTATTATTAACTAAAATCTGAAACTCTATTTTTTGTTGATTGTATAGCAATAGCAATGATCTTTTATCTTAAATAATCATGTAATCTTTGAAATTAAATGTAGTGATGGAAATGGAAGATTCAAGTCAATGTTATTAAAGATTTCTTAAATATCCTCCAGTACCTAATTTACCTGCTTTACTTGAATCTGCCTTTAATGTAAAAGCTATTTTATTGAATTAAAAACCTGCTACTAATCTAGATGACTAAAACGACTCTAATTAACCATCCATCTATTAAGATAGATAATTCAATCCTGTTTATTTTGCATAATCTACTGATAAAGTTGAGGGAATTGATGCCTAAGTTGTGAAGATTAATACTGAAAAACCATAATTCAGAATGAAAGGAGATGTTGACTTAGTCTACAAAGATGAATAGCAAATACAATAACAGACTTAGATAATCGCTAGATCAACACAAAGTGGCAATTAATCTTCAATTGCTACAAACTTCTTTGACTCAAGTCTATCTAAGACAGATACTAAAACTTTTAAAACTTAGTTTTAAGTAGAAGAACAAACACAACAAATCAAAAAAGAAAAAGCATAATTTTCTATGAAGGAACCTATTTAAATTCCTATTTAATAGGCTGAAGAAATGTTTAATACTTTAGAATAAGCTGTTTAGTTCATGAAGTAATTTAAAGATCAGTACTATTAATTTATTATTCTAGTTCAAATTACTAGAATTTATTAATGAATTTGAATGAAATGAAAGACTACTTTGAAACTTCTCTTAAGTATTTTTGTTAATAAATATCGTTTTAGTGAAAATTCTTCAATTTCTAAAAAATAACAACAACAACAGCATAAATAACAAGAGAATGGAATACCTAATAAAGTAGTTAGTTTCCTTAAGAAAAAGTGGTGAATTAATGATTTAGTATATAAAATAAAAGTATACTACATATTGAGTCAGAAAATTCTGTTGGATATATAATTTATTAAAATTACCATAAATATTACTGAAAAGAGATTTTCTTGATTTTTATATACAAAGATTAATAATGGTACAAATATAGGAGTCATTCTTTGAGTTTTAAGAATTTTAAGATGTTCGAAAAAGACATTGAAAGTTTCTTGAATAAACTGAAGAAATTAATTAGCAAAATTTAATGAAATAATAAGAAATTTAATACAAAAATTAAATGTCGTCATTATGAACAATATTTAAATTGGAATGGCTAAAATTTCATAGGCATATGAATCATGGCATCGTCTTCTGGAGCGTTTGAAATTGAGTTTAAATCTTATAAAATTTCATTTTTTTTAAATTTATACTATCCAAAAGAGATTTCATTTGAAGAATTTTTAAATAATAATGGGTTGATTGATTTCTATATTTAGTTAGATTATTAGGATATCTTCTGTAGATTTGGCACCGTCCTACTACTTTATCTTTAGCTATTTTATGTTTCTATTTAAACAGGAATATGAATTGACTATCTTGAATTATTTTCTCTAGTTTTTGGTTCTAAATCATAACTTTTTTTAATCTTTCTTTAGGATAATTGTTTTTACAACTATTCTCTATATGAATAAAATTGATTATCTTCATGATTAATATTTGAATTGATTGATGATTAACTATTTGATGATTCCTTCCCTGAGACAGTTAAAATACTAAGCATCATATTTTTAGAAACATAAAGGTCGTGAATTGAGTTATGATTAGTTTCTGGCGGCTTTGAATTGATAGTGCTAAGAGAAGAGTTTTTTTGATGTTGAGCTTCATTTGTTTTAGAGTAAGTTCTTGAAACACAATAAATCATGCAATGATAATAATTTTATATGAAAAAATTAAATATTCTAAACATTGTTATATTATCATTAGTTGGTTTTATAATATCGTTTTTTGAATAAGAAAGCTTCTAACGATTTTGGTCTAATATTGGGCCTATCATCAGGTACTTGATCATAATCCTATTCAATTGAGGATTCGTCTGATAGTCTAGTTGTATCATCATTTTCTTCTTATTCTTCTATTTACTCTTCAACCTCTGGCAATTAATGATTTGAAGATGATTCATCCTCCTCATCATCATCTAATCTAACTAAGTAATATCTAGGAGGCGCACTCTACATTCTTTTTTTAAACTATTCTAATTCTTAATCATCTTCAAGTTTTTTAAGTTCATCTTCTTCTTCTTCTTCTGATGAATCATTTTTTTTAATATTATCTGCTTATTGCGTTGACCATAAGTTTGTACGTTTAATATTATTTGAATTCCATCTGGATCTTTGTGATTACATTCTGCAGCAATAAAAAATCATTATATATTATAATTAAATATGTTCATTATAAATAAATATATTTGTTTTTGTTTCATTAATAGTTTAAATTATATTTTAATAGTATAAATATTACTCACTTTAGAGGCAATCAAGATGAAAGATTCAATGCTTTTTAAAGGAAAAAGCTCCAATATTATTAAACTTGATGTGTATTTCATCATTTGCAATAAGATCTAAATTATCAAATGAACCACAAAATTAATTAAATTCTTCAATTTACTGTTCTTTTGTTATTTTACCAGCCTATTTGCAAAAACTTGTTAATTTTAACACTTAATTCTGTGTCATTACTGAAAAGCTTTTAAGATCCTTTCTTTACATTTTAGGGTTAATAAATGGAGTGTGATTCTGGTTTTCTCCGTCATTTTCATCCTCTTCAATTTAGCTTAGATCATAATTCATTAATTTAGTTGTTCCTGCACTACCTTTACTCAAGTACTGAATAATTTATTATACAATTACCCCTCGGCTTTTTCTTTCAAGTCCTGATTGCTTTTCTGGAGATTAACTATCTAGATCAGGCACGTTGAGAAAGGAAACCTGACTTTTATGTTGAGTCTGTTATTAGATTATTTATAAAGGAGGTTATTATTATTGTTTTGATTCTGGAACTAAAGTTTATTCTTTAGAGATAGAGATTCTAGGCTTTTTTTCAGTAGGTCTCTTTTATGAGTTAGATCTTCTTGATTTCCTAGATTTCAATTCTGGTAATTTTTCCCAATCAAATGAAATATTGTCAATATATTCTAAATCACCTAATGCTTTTTAAAATTACTCTTTTATAAATGCATAATTTGGTTATTCAGAATATTCTCTGGATTTGGCATGTTACAATAATAGATAATAGCACTTAGGTAGATTATCACACAATTTCTCATGAGAGATTGTTTATTTTTATTCAAGTATTTTGCTATATTTGGTAGTTTTATCTTGGATAGGTAAATTCATCCATGGTAATTTTCCTTTATTCAGATAAATGAGTACATATGCCAGAGATTCCAAGTCATCTCTTCTGGATTACTCTCTACCTAAAATAACATTTATGATTTCTCACCTAAATGTGCTCCAATACTAGCATATCTTGCAGTTCCAATGATTCCCTTTTTCTCAACCATAGGAATATGATTTCCTTGATTATCTTTATAATATTTAGACAATCCAAAATCAATTAAATAAACAATATCAATATCTTACCATCCAATAACTATATTTTCTGGTTTTAAATCTCTATGAATCAAATTCCTTAAATGCAATTATTCTAGTCTGTCTAATAATTGTAAACCTATTCTTAGACAATTTATTTATGAAAACTTTTTGGTCTTTCTAATTAAGTATTCCAAATTCTGGCCCAAATAAGTAATCATGAAAAAATTATAATTTTCATCTCTCCCATAATGTAATATCTAGGGGAACCCTTTCATAATTTGCTTAAATACCTGCAATCCCTTTCAATTCCAATAAAATCTTTATCTCTCTAACTAATAAACTCACACTATTTTTTGCTGATTCTCTCTTTTCAAATTTAGATGCACAAATTTCACCTGTTTCTATGTTTTCAGTCTTAAAAATCGACCCAAAACTGCCTTGTCCTACTTTCTCAACCAATTTAAATCTTCCTGCTATTATCTATCCTGGATAAAGTAATCTCTATTAAAATTAATCCTATTAAGAAGATGGATTGTGAGTTTAATGTTTCTTCTCTTTTCGAACAGGTGATTTCATAATTGTTATTAACCTTTTTATATTAATTTATATATATTTATAATAATTTCTATATAATTAAATTTATTCATTTTCTTTCCTTATCCAATCCTTAAACTTCTTACACAATAGTTTAGTAAACTTAATTAGTAAGTTTCAACAAATATCCTAAAGCACATATTCCCCCAAAGAAAATTATTAATTATACCTACAAAGGCATAATATCTGATGATTTTCCAGTCTCTATAAATGTCTTTACATTCTTTGCTTATACTCCTACATGAACCCAGAATCCAGTCCATAAAAAATTACTAATTGATGTAACTACTAAGTACTAAGGAGTACTCACTGCAAATACTCCAACTACATATGTCTTAAATGCTGTTGGAAGTGTAATCAATTATAATATTGCTAAAATTTTAATTGGGTTTATCTATGCTGCAATGTAAAATGTTTTGAAAAATATATTTCCTCTAAATGCTTAGTATATTTATTCCCTAAAACAGTATTTTACTAAGGCAAAACATAAAAATCTAAATTTCTTTTAATTTTTACTTTCCAGCCATTTTAGTTGCAAACAATAAACTTAAGGCTGTCAAATATGGTCTAATGAAAAATCCAAACAAAATATCCATCAAAAATATATCAAATCCAGTTATGATCAAGATAAACTCAAAAGCACCAATATATAGCAATCCATAAACATCTATAAAATTATCAATATTAGTAATTACCATTTTCATAGTTATCACTAAAAAAGTCAAATAAAAATTATCTGAAATTTTGAGATGTGCCTAATGCTATGAAAAATGCAATCACTACAATTAAATAAAAGATGATGATTAGCAGTAGCAATCTATTTATATTGCTAACTTTCTATACATATCAGACAAATGAGCCTAATTTTCCTTAGAAACAACTCCTTAGATTTCAGATGATGTAGGATATTCGGGCATGCTCAAGGCTACTCCTGGTTATTCTAAGGACTCGTATTAATTGAGCATATTTATTACTTATCAAAAATATGAATTCATCCGTTTTAATAAAAATTATTCTTTTCAAACTCATCTATTCAATTTCTTCTTATTAGATCCTAAGTTCATGCTCTAGAAGAATTCCTTTTGAAACTTGTTTCTAATTATTCTTAATAACTTTTTTATTTTATTTCTTTAACTGTCTATAAATTTTGATTGTCCAATTTAATCTACTTATCCAATAAATATATATCTTTTCATTCCTTATCTTTTCTTAAGTGAAACTTTCTATTTAAATGAACACTTCACTAATCTATAAGGATTTAAATTCCTAAATAGATCATCTACTACTTATAAATCTAACTTGAAATTTACCTCTCTTCAAACAATGTTTTCTCTTTGACTCTTAATGATTATCAATATAATATAACAATAAAAAATATTTTATTATCTTGAAGCATTTTGATTCACTTAAAAAATTCCAGTTGAATGAATATCCTTTTAATTATATACATTTATAAAAGAAATCTATTAGATCTAAGAATTTATATTTTTTTTTAAGTCTAAAGGGTTTGATGTTTAGTAAATGAGTTTAGATATATGTAATTTTTGTTTAAATTTGTAATAACTTTATTATCTTTGTATTTATTAAATTAAGTATCTGTATTCAATTCTGAAAACATCATATCAATTTTTTTCAATTAAGAAATCTTTTACTAATAAGTGAAATATGGATTATAGTAAAATCTGAAATTCTTTAAGAAAACATTAATGTCTTAGTTTATTAAGATCATTTTAGATGACTGTATAATGTTACTAATTTATCATAATGTCACATATATCATTACAGTATATTGTTGAGAAGAATGAATCAATTAAATAATAAATTGTTTCAACTAATATTTTAATTATTAGGTTAATTGTATGTTGAGAACCTATTTTGAAATAAATTTAGAATGATCGGAGAATAATTTTTTATTGAAATGATAAAAGAATCTTTATATATTTTTTTTTTATAATTTTAATATTTATTTTATATTGATATTGCGATTATTAAATATTTTAAAGAAGTCAAAGATTAATTATTTTAATAATTTTTCTTATATGAATTCTCATGTTTATCTGACAAAACACTAAATACATGAAATGTTTGTAGATTCAACATAAGCATTGGCTTCACCTTCGTTTGTTGAACCAAATTCTCCCCAAGCAAAAGAAGTATTAAATTTGAAAAGTATTTGCTTAGAAAAGATATTTCTTCCATGAAGAAGTTATAAGTCCCTCAAAGAAAGATGACAAGTCAACTGAGAATTATTCAAACAGGAAAATCAGTTAAGATTCCATTTTCGATTCGAAAGTAGAGATGAAATTAAGTAATGCTTACATATTGACAGATTAGCTAATAATTAATTATGTTTTGTGAATTTGTTAGAACAATAAAATAAGGACAGGGATAGAGAAACAATTACCAAGTTACAATAATAACTCTAATAATAATCGTAATTGATTTTAAGTTTATAAAGTAAAGTTAACAATAATTTAGATTAAATATAAATTTTGAAAGACTTGAATAAGAAATACTAAACAAATATTTCAGAACTACTTGGTTAGATTAGAAAATTAGAATAGGAGAATTAATTTTTTTAAGATTAACTATTGAAAAACAGATTGAATTTTTAAGATTAAATCAAATAATAATAACAAATAAAGATAGATATGGAAAATACAAAAATCTAACTTTTAAATAAGGATTAGATGATTGAATCTCTCCATTTGCAATTATCTTCCTTTCGCCAAGAATAAAGCAAAAGCAGGATAGGCAGAAGTCCCAATAGAATAATCGAATCAATAGTAAATTGCCATCACCCTTCTATCTCGTATGTTAACTATAGAATTGCTCCATAAAGATCACATTCTAGTAACATGAAGAATTTTTGAACTAATCATTCATATGATTATTTAATATAAAATTTTCACAATTTATAAAATTAAAGAGCTTTTGTGCTAGTCTTTTCCTCAACTTCATCAAATATTTTTCTCTTTTAATGTCCAGAACTTGTGAACATATTTTTAGTATTTTGGATTTATTCTTCATGAAGACTCTTACTTAAATGATGATGACTGTGATGTTTCACACTGACAGTTTACAATTTACAAAACGATAATTTTTTGGGTATTAATATGTTTTAAGGTTTTTAATTTTTTGACTATTTCTCTTTTAATATTTACTTATGTTTACATCATTTTATTTAACTCTGAAATTTCCTATTCCAATTAATAAACATATTTCTATAATTATACGCATTATTAACATTGTTCAAATTAATTCTCATATGTTAGGCTACCTTCTGAATTAATAAAAGATTAATAAATGGTTTCTTCCTTCTCATTCATAGTTTATAATAAAAAAAAATAATAATAATATTTTAACATTCAAATAAAGATAAATCAAATTAGTCAAACTAAATTCTTAGATTCCTAACTAGTACAATTATAAATACTTTTCATAATACATTAAGAAAGATCAATTTACATTTCTAATAAATTAATATAATTTTATTATATCAATTATTTTTCAAGATTAGAGTATGAAAAATTAATAAAAATTAAAGAAAAGCAATTGAAAATTTATAATGTTATAATTTTCATCTGATAGTAAAATGTATCTTAAATAATCATGATTTAAATAATAAAAGTTCTTAATTTTCTCTTCTTTATTTAGCTAATATGTCTCTGATTTATTAATATTTTTGTTCTTTACGAATCTCATCAGAATAATACTTTTCAAAGTTATTATAAATTTTCCTCTAAACTATAATTGAATTGTTGTAGTTTTCTTAGACTAAGTTCTTTTAAGCTAAAGTCGCAAATTTGTTTTATTATGGTTGATTTAATTAAACATTCTAAATTTAAGGATCTTTATTGATATTTTTGTAAGTGATAACTGTGTAGTCAGGAATAACAAATCCTGTTTCATTTCCTACTTTATTGGATACTCTCTAAACTTTACCTATAGATGGTAAATCCCAACCTATAGTAAATTGATGATTGTTCTTATAGTTGTCTAAAGAGAAATAATTAATTTACTTCCGAAAACTTTGATAATGTTCTTTTTCTGACCATCAAAAAAGGTTATTGGCTTTTGGTGATAAGGGTCTCGAGAAGACTACATATTTTGGTTGTGCTTACCATTTAATATATATAAATGAAATAAAAAATATTTGAAATTGTTTTATCAGAACTGTTGTTGCTAGCAGTAATTACTGGGTTGGTAATTTGATTATATATTTAAGAGATTAAGTAGTAACCAGACAATAATTGTACTTACTTGTTTAAATGTTTTCTTAACCATACTAATTGGGTTTGTTAGAATTTACAATCTTCTATTAAATAGAGAAATAAATAGATGTTTTACTCTATTATTGTTTCTACGTTTGATTCTCATAGTGTTTCAATATTCTATATCGAACACTTAGCTATATTTAATACTGATAAATCATTTAGACATGCAATATGAAATCAAGATTGCTCTACTTGTGAATTATGGGTTATTAAGTATTTTGCATGATGTTTAGAATTTAATCGAAACTCCTGAAAATGTGATATATTATTTATATTGGTTCCTTGTGTTTTTGTAATTGAAAATTAAGTTTTTTCATACCATGGAACCAAAACCATAAATGGAATTACAATCCATGAGGTAAATCCCTGATGCTCCCCCAACATTTTAAGCCAAATCGTAGGAGATTATTAAATAATAGGACGAACAATCAAAAGCATTGTCTTCATCAGAAATTAAGCCATTATAATTGAACAGTAATAATTTAAATGAAGATGACATTATCATGACAAATATGTACTAATGAGTACAAAAAAAATAAAAGGTCGTGGCTTTCAAATTAATCAGTGTTGATCTACAATGGCGATTTAAGCATCATCTATCAAACGTTTTATTTGGGGAAATTACAAAAGAACATTGGCGATAAGCTTGATTGTGAATTGCTGTTTTTAGATTCAATCATAATAATTGGTTGCAAAGAAATTAATGAACTATTAGGTTAATCTGGATACAGTGATTCTATCTTCAGCGAGTATAAAATTTTTAAATAAATTAGTGGATCATTTCTTTGTAACAATCTTAATGAAGTTCATAAATGTAAAATCAAAGGATAATTCACAATAAGAGAATTAATCTCATGTTTATTCAAAGATTTTGAAAAGTAAGTCTAATTAGTATAATTAGATGGAGATTCTTCACTTTAACAATTTTTAAAGTGAAGAATGACTTCTTAGACTTAGATGGCATTCAAATCAAACTTTTTATAACAAACATTGATGGACATAGATTTATCCTTTTCAATCTTGAATAAGCTCCAGTCTTACCAAAAATTTTTAATTAAGAACCAAACTCCATATTATAGAACATTTTTTCAACATATACTCATGAATCTATTAATTATGTAAATTGTATTTTGACATACATCCTTTTACTTACTCATCATATTGATTCATAAGTAAGTGAAGGCAGTAATAAAACAACAATGGTAATGCTATTTATTTAATTAATAGTCTTTGAATAGAAAGACTAAAGAAGAATATATTTCAAACATATTACTAAATATGAGATATTAAACTTAGCGATTTATATTGTTTCTTTATTCTATGAGAGATTACATATTTTATTTCTAAAACGAACTATTCTTTAAAATGAATGCTATTCGAATTGAAGATCTATTAGATGATTTACTTTAAACATTTGATCCATTATTAAAAATGAAGCAAATCAAATTAACAACAAATATAGAATTACAAGATGGCAATACAATTATTTTTAGTGATCAAGACAGAGTAATTGTTCTTAGTAATTAAATAGATAAAACAAATAATTTCGTGTTTATTGCATTATTGCTTATAATCATCTTCTAAGAGTTCTATCAAATTTGATATCAAGAGTTATACATTACAAGGAATCATGATCACTATTAAAGATACCAAATCAGACTTTGATGAAGCTGCCAAATAAAAAATCATAAATTTAACAAAATAATTGAATCAGTAATTAAAGAGTCAAAAATCTGTAAATGAATTAGATTTATCAAATCCTTTAGAATTATAAATGTGTATTGTACTTTGTTGGTAATTATCTGGATCTTTTAAAAGGGGATTAGAATTCTTGATTGACAATCAAGGAATTTGTACATTCACTTTTGTAATTGAATCTTAAAATACTTAAATGAGATATTAAAATTCAGATACAGGTCCTATTAAAGTATTAGGAAAGAAAAAATACTTTGAAACATCATTGTCACTCCTTTTATAAGATAATGTTAATCAAGGAGGAGCAGGAGTAGGAGAATCAAGACTATTATCATTTACATAATTATCTAAATAGTTTTCTATTAAACCAACAGATCCAATTGATTTATAAAGTGCATATTTTTCTCAACTTTCTAAAATCAGATAGGAAACTTCAAATTCTAGAGTATTTCCAAACAGTGGAACCATACACAAATAATCTCGTGAACAAAGTGGAAGTTTTTCTGGAACATACAAATAAGGAATTCAATAAGATAGTATACAATAAATAACAAGACTCTTAAATAAGAATAATTTAAGTGTTATAGGTAAGATGGATTCTCCTGATGAATCACAAAGGACTTTCACTGCTATAGATTTCGGTGCAGCTGAACAAACAATTAATTAAATATCCTTACCTGATTTTAATCCAAAATTACTAACTTAAGTGATCAAATATCGACTTAGGAATAATTGTTGTTCCAAAGTATTGATACTAGATAATGACAGTTTTTAAATAATAGTCTTAGAAAAAGTACTCTAGAAATATGATATAAAATGTGATTATGGATTTACAGGAGCCGAAGGATTAGAGATAATTGAAATAAAACGAGGTCGTCCGTGTCATTGTGGAAATCGTCATTACTTATTGTACTTTATTGATATTAACCTTCCTGTATATATATATTTGTTAATAAATTAGGGATAAAGTGGAATCGACTTTGTTTAAAAAATTAAGCAAAATATGTAGTAAGGAAATCTGGACAAAGGATTTGCAATAGCCACAGCTACAGCTGCTGGGTTAAATTCTAAATTAGATTGTTTTCGAAATGGAATGGATTACTTTATATCAAAACCATTTGATTTGATAGAAATTAGTGCTGCTGTCTAATATCTTGATTTTTGAATTAGTTTGTATGATAGAGTAAAATTATTGAAATTAATATAAAAACTACTTGATGATTTTTTCTAATCATATTAATAAAAAATATAATTATAAATTTACTAACTTCATTTATCCAATCTTATTTTATATTTCAAAGGTCTATTACAAAATTAAATTCCAAATAAGGTATCTTATCTAAATTCTAAAAACCAAAAGTGTTATCTCTATAAGTTTGGAAAATATATTCATTAGAAAATTACAGTTTTTAGACATAATTTTAACAATTGAATTGTATGGAATATTGCATAGATTCTAAACTACTCGTTATGCTGAACATACTTTAAAGTTAACATAATTAATCGCTTTAGATCTAAGAAATTATTATCTATTTTTATTTTTGAAATGAATTTCTAGCTTCATTTAAAAATCCTTTCTAATATAAAACTTTATTTCTGGTGTTATCCATAAGAGATTTTATTAGGCAAACATCTATTCTAGTAAGACTTTAAATTATTCCAAATTACTGATGCCTCATTTAATATGAGTATTTTAACTATAAAATATATTCCCAATTTCTTTTAGTCAATCTTAAGGAAAAATTTAATTTTAGTTATCAAACATACGAATACACTGAATATAATTAATTATATATTTATCTTTAAGATTTAGCATAGGGTTAAACTACTGGAAACGTTAGATTACTTTAAACAAATCATTAACAACTTTATCAGGCTAAATTAATTAGCAAATATACTAAAAAGTCTTATAGTATTAATTTGAATTTAAAATTTAATCTTAACAGCTAAATGACACCGGGATGCTATAATAATCACTTTTTTTATTATAATTATCGGATTCGTGATTATTATAAGCCGAACTAAGTTTCTTAAATATCCTATTTTAAATTTATTTTAAATGGGTCCATACCTCAGTTAACCAAATAAATCAAAAACAACAACCAATGGTGAAGGAAAGAGCATTATTTTTGCTGCTTCTGAAATGCAAGGTACAATTCATAAATAATTTAATAAGGGTGGAGAAATACCATGGAAGACGCTCACATTCATGTATGTGACCTTTAATAAGATGTCTCAATCTTCGGTGTATTTGATGGTCACGGAGGAAGGGAAGTAGCCCTATTCGTGGAGCATCACTTCATTGAAGAACTTTAAAAGAATAAAAATTTTAAAGAACAAAAGTTCGAAGAGGCTTTGAAGGAGACATTCTTAAAGATGGATGAACTGTTACTTACTCCAGAAGGTCAAAAAGAAATCCTTCATATCAAAGGTGGAGATGATGATGGTAATTATTTATTAATAATAATTTAAATAGTTTCATACGCAGGATGTACAGCAAATGTAGCTTTGTTCCACAAAAATACACTCTATGTAGCTAATGCCGGTGATTCCAGATCTGTTTTATGTCGAAATAATTCTAATTATGATATGAGTGTTGACCATAAACCAGACAATTATGAAGAGAAACAAAGAATTGAAAGAGCTGGTGGATTTGTATCTGATGGAAGAGTCAATGGTAAAATTAATGAATATCCTTAGGTAATCTTAATTTATCTCGTGCTTTGGGAGATCTAGAATATAAGAGAGACAGTAAATTGAGAGCAAATGAATAATTGATTATTGCTCTTCCAGATATCAAAAAAGTAGAATTAACTCCAAATGATAAGTATTTAATATAATGATTTTAGATTCCTTTTGATGGGATGTGATGGTGTATTTGAAACTCTTGATCACCCAGAATTACTTAAATTTGTCAACTAAAAACTTGGAAACTAATAAGTTACTCCAGTATTATTAGGAAGAGTAGCTGAAGAATTGCTAGACAATTTGATTGCTCCAGATACCTCAGGTAAATATATAAATTCAATTATTAGCTGGAACTGGATGTGACAATATGACAACCTTAATCATTTATCTTAAAGGAAAATGAACAACATGATAAATATATATATAATAATATATATATATTAATTTATTTAATCATCAATCCTATCTATCTTCATTATTTAATTATCACTATCATATCATATTTCTAATTTATCTTAATAATTTTAAGTATAAATCAATTCTGGATAAGATATTTTGTAATTCAAATAATTATGAACTAGATTTTCTGTTAAAATCAATATATATTGTATATGTATTTGTTAGGTTTCATTTTCCCTTCCTTAAGGTCTTTTAGATAAAATTTTGATAAAATGCGAATAATATACTACAAAATGTTTGATTGAAGATACATATAAATGTGAGAGTAAATCAGAATAAGAAAAAATAATTATGATTGATGTTAAAAATTACCTTCATAATAATAAATGGTCTTTAAAATAAAAATCTCTTTCAATTTTTTATATTATTATATTTATTCCTGATATTAAAAACCCCTTTTTAATCCTAAAATCTCTTTGATTCATATTAAAATCTTTTAACTATTCTAAATAGTATTTAAGCTCTAATTTTTCTACAAATATATCTTTACAATTATTTCTAAAAATATTCGCTTATCATCATGTCTAAAACGTTTGGAGATTAATTATTTTTTAATTCTTGAAAATTCGATATCAAAACTCTTTTTTAATATAATATGATGAAGTATTTAGTAATTAATTATCGAATTTTACATCAGACAAATTTATGAAATAGAATAGATAATTTCATGTATAGCATTTTTCTGTCAAGCTATTTAAGCACCCCATAAAATAATAGAAGTTTGAAATTGTTTTTACTTCTTGGTGATTTTTTTAAACTTAAAATTGCCTTAAAATCTTAATGGTAGCGAAAAAAATATTGAATGTAAAAAATAGTTATTATTAAATCAATAGGGAGGAAAAATTAGATAAAAGAGGAGGATTTTATCGTAATGTAGATGACCTAAGAAAATTGTAATTGTAGTGAGTGAAAGAGGATAAAATAAATGATTAGAAGACTCAGGCTATCAAATTCAATAATTTATTTCCACAAATAAATATACAATTTTACTTTATAAATCAATTTTTGGTTGTGCTTTGGTAAATATACTTGAAAAATACATTTCTTGTTTGAGGTGAGAAATTTTAGGTTTAATATTTTTTATTGCAACATACGTATTGATTAATTTTGTATCTTGAATTATTCTTAAAGCCTAAGAAAGTTTTTCTAGGATTGAAAATTTTGGAGATTATTTTAATTCTTTTTTTATAATTATACTTGAAATAACTTGAAATAAGGGTTCATTATAAGAAAAGGAACCTTAAATTATATAATTAGGTTTCAATATATTTCTATCTTTTAAATTCAAATTTTATAGCAATAATTACAAAGAAATTTCTTAAAATATAATAGTAATAGTTTAAGTTGTAAGTTTTAAATCATATTATCTGTTTAGCTCCATCAAAATTGTTAGAGTTAGTTTATAATAAAAAAATACTTTTAAGTGTATATCGTATTTATCAATTATTATCAAAAAACTTCATTTGATATTTAAAAAAAAGAAGAAAATTTAAAAATGTGTGTCCTTGAAGAAAAAGTTTTGAAATTTAATGAACTATCAATTATTATAGGAATTCAAAAGATAATCTATAAAATTGAAGTTGGAAATTTAGTTCTTTATTATATTGATTAAACAAAACTAAAATTTAAAGGAATTTAAGAAGAGTTTATATTATAATTGATAAATAAAAAATATATGATCAATATATGTTTTTCTTGAATACATGAAATAATAGTTTGATTGTTGAATAGATTCTAATTATTCAAATTGAATAACTGTATTAGAAATAAATTACTTGAAAATATATAAATATTTAGAAACTATCAACTTGAATTTCATTAGTTTGTCTACAAAAAAAATTAATCTATAGTTTATCGAACAATTAAGAATTTTGAAGAACATTTATTATTAAGATCTAAGTAATCAAAAGGAGTTATCATTGAATTAACGGAAGGTGTTTATATTTCAAGTAATGAAAATTTATGGAATTGTTGGTGAAATAGTTTTGTATATAGATTGAACAAAATTTAAGATGTCATTCCTTATTTAATTCAATTTATTGGGTCTAGACTTGGTTATAGGTTTGGGTTTGAGGATTCGAGAATTTGTTAGCATCCTACCAAATTAGTTAGCAGAAGGATTGCTATTGTCCTACGTTTGGATCACTTAATTATCGCTTTTAGTTGTATTTCCTTAGTTTATCAAAGTCAATCGGGATACATTGTAATGCTCCACTTCTTTTAAGCTATGATTTAGAATGACAAATTCCCATTTAGATTATTTTTATATATTAATTGTTGATTAAATTGTTTTGGATTTTTCATTTTATAATGGCAAAATTTAATATCATTAATGATGGAAATTTTGCTAAAAAAAAAATTTAGAATTCTTAATTTTTATTATTATACAGATCATCTTGATAATATTCCTAACAAATCTGTGTCTCTAAAAATGAGAAGTTCTTAACCATTTACATTAACACTCTATCCACCAAAATCAGGCAATAAAACAGTATCTCCTACTTTCACACAAATTTTAACAAAATCACCTTTGTGGTCATAATAGCCTTCTCCAGCCTTTAATTAATATTATTTCAATTACTTCAATGACTACTCCTGCTGGATTCTTTGTCTCACTAGTATTTAAAATAATGCCACTTTAGGTTTTGCTTTGAACTTCTAACTTCTTAATAAGTACTCTGTTCATGATTGGAACCAATCTTTTGAATTATTACATCAAATAATTTAATTAAATAAAATAATAAAATGGATCCTAACTAACTTGTATACTAGTTTCTCACTATATGATAGGGTATTGAAATAGTTAAGAAATTCCAACAGTTCTTTGCTCATATGAACAAGTTTTGTTAATAAGCTTTGAAAGACTAAAATGTACCAGAGATTTAAACAACTGAAAAGAAAAAGGAAAGAGACCCAAATGCACCCAAAAAGCCTTTGACTGCATTCTTTTTATTTAATTAGAAGTATAGAGAGAAGGTCATTGAACGTAATCCAGGTATAATAATAGTTTTAAAATACTTATAGAGATTAAGCTTACTTAAATATCTTAAATGGCGGGAAATAAATGGCAATCTATGACAGATTAAGAAAAGAAGGTATAATTGTATTAAATTTTTAATAGCCTTATGTAGACTAATACAATTTAGCAAAGGAAAAATATGACTAAGAGCTAAGAGATTATAATGAGAAAAATGGAGTTGAAACAAATGATAAAAAGAGAAAGAAATCAGAGAAGGTATATTCAAAATTAAATAAATAGCTTGAAGATAAATCAACGAAATCAGGAATAGACCACAATATTGATGACTTTGAATCAGAATCTATTCAACCTGCTGCTAAACATCAATAATAAATCAAATAATAATAACAAAAACAAAATAATAATGATGATTAGGTCAAGTAATAATAAGGAAAATAGACTAAATAATAACCATAACAAAAGTAAATACCAGTTTAGACAAAAAAGCCTAAACATGTAGAAATAGATGATGATATCTAAAGAGATATCGATTAAGCAATGAATAATCCTAAATAAGTATAAAAAAAGTCTAAGAAATGAAAAAGTATAAAAAACAACCATTAAAATTAAAATTATCATTTATATTATTTGTATATAAATTGTTTAATCTAAGTCAGAGAAGGGAAATATATCCATCCCCATTAATTAAATCATGTTACATATAACTTTCTTATGAAAATCTTGTTAACTACTTTCTATGTAATTCACATTAATCATTCATCAATCGAAAACTTCTACATGCTTAAAGAGCAAATTACAAATTATAATCTATAGTAATCCCTAAAGTATTTAATAGCTTAATGCAATCATCAAAAATATCTTAACATTTTTATGGTACAAAAGCCTTAACTTCACTGACTGCTTTAAGTGATTAAATATGTTTTACACCTTAAGAATCTAAGATAATAGCAGCATTCAAAATCATAGTTTTACATATTTAGTACTTACATTTCATATTATTGACTTTTTCTTAAAATGTGGAGTCTACTCTTTATATTTTGCCTTCATTATTTCTTTTTTTAACACTTTCTTCTAACACATCAATAGATCTACGAGCTAATCCTAATAATCTAACACTATGATGTAATTTTCCGCTTAAGAGTCTTTCTTGAGACATAGCCAAAGCATTTCCTTCTTTACCCAACATATTTTCTTTCGAAACATAAACATTGTTAAATTCTACTTCAACAATACTAAGTGATAATTCATCATAACCAAGAACAGCTAAAGGATATTTTATTTTAATATTTGGATTAGGACTATCAACTATGAACATTGTTTATTCTTTAAAAGGTGAATTAAGATTTAAATTAGTTTTACCCATTACAATACCAAATTTACAACTTTGGTCTTAATTACTTGAGATCATCCATTTAGTCCCTTTAATAACATATCCATCTCCTTATTTTGTTATGGTAGTTTCAAAATTAATTGGATTAGATGAAGGCATATTTCTCTCAGATATTGCAAAGAATGTTTTACATTTTCCTTCTAATAATGGTTTAAGATACTTTGATTTTTAATAATCAGTAGCTAACATGATCAATAATTTGATGTTTTCTATATCTGGTCCATAACAATTAAAGATTTCATGACCAAAAAATGAAGTACCCATCAATTCAGATAAGAATGTATATTCCAGATTGTTTAATCCTTTTCCATAGAGAGGATCTTGAATAAATAGATTCCATAATCCCATAGATTTGGCTCTTTTTTACAAACTTTTAATTATAGATAATTCTTTTTAATGATTTACTTTATTAAAAGAATAAATGATTTCAAATTGAGATTTTTCTATAGGAAGTACCTCATCTCTAATGAAATCTTTAATTCTATAATAATAGCTTTAGCACCTTTGAGTTACTGGATATTTAGCCCATAATAATTTATCTGTTTCAGCTCTTAATTTGATTTAGAAAGGATCATGATTTGTTAATTCCAAAACAATATCCCAAGCAGATTTTGATAAAATTTCCAATTCTGATTAGAACACATTACTTTTTTCAGGATTAACTTGTATTTTAATACAATATTATTTAAATATCGCTCTTTATAATAATACTATGATGGTATTATAACTTAGATATTTAATTGTATCTAATTATCTTTCTAAACAATAATCTTGAATTAATTCTATTTTTTTTGGTAATCCTAATAGATAATAAACTTTTTTTAAACCATATTCAGTCACATGTTTAACCATTGGAACTTCATAATTTGATAAGAATCTTGCCAATTCAATATGAGAATTTCCAATTGAAACAGAATTCCAACTTTACAAATTAATTATTTTAATATTTCTAAAATCGAAAATAAAATTATTAAGTTCTACATTTCCTAAACAAAGAGATTCCTATATAGTCCATTCTGGAATATTAATAAATAGCCAATAAAGTAAATCTTCAACGTTTGTTTAAATTCTTGTTTCATTTGTTTTGTACTAGAATTTTAAACTTTATATAATTGACTAATAATTAAATATGCGTTGACCCAAACCAACACTATGTATACGGCATAATAAACTAACAATTTCTTTAAAAACAAGTTTTCTATCATCAAATGATAAACTTTAAATATCTGATCCGTTAAATATTCTTCCTTTTGTTTATTCCTTGACATAAAATTCAGAACCTATAATTTTTTCATTATAACAAAAATGAATCACTTCCTATTAATGTCTCATTAATTCACTCTATAGTATTAGGTCTTCTTTAAGTGATATGATCTAATAAACATATTTAGTTATTGTACTCCTAATTTTCTAAATATAGGTTATTATCTTAGATTCAAAGTTTTTTATGGAAATCTATAAAATCAATTTATCATTTACTTTTAAGAAATGATAAGAATTTCTCCATTTGGTAAAAATGTTATTTATTCAGTCTCCACTAATTCGTTTTGCCTGTAATTCATAATACTCTATTCATTATTAAGATAACTAATTAAATCAACAAGTTGGAATTGAGAGTTCATTTAATTAATTTATGTTCAAATTTTACAACATATATTGATTTTTGAATGTTAGCATCTTACATTTCTTAATACGTAATCTAAAACAAATTATACTAAAATTATTATATACATTTATACCAAGAGAATTAAATTCTTATATCTTTTCATAACCCAAATGTATATTAAAACTGAAAATTTAAAAAAAAATTAGAATAGTATTTATTTGTATATAATGGTTTAGTTTTACAGTAATTATATTTCATATCTATAAATAAATACTAATAATGAATCACTTTTTAACTAATTCAATTCCATTTTTATCTAATAATCTATCCAAAGTTGTTGACATGGTTTCCATAAGATTTTTTGTTTCATTATTTAATTGTAAAATAATAAAGAAGATTGCAAAACAATCATTAATCATCTCTCCACTATATTCTAAAAAGTGTGCCATTCTTTCATTTTAATCATTTGTAGGTATTACTCCACCATATACAAATAATTTTAAAAATGACATTATAAATGCCAAAATAATAATAACAGATTCGTAGAATCTATATTTATACATTATGGATTATTTATCTTATTAAAAGATAAATAAGAAATCAGTTAATGTCAATAATAATTATACACTGTATTCAATCCAATGCGATGTAACTTCAAAAAATTCAGGATCAAAAGTGAATAAAATTAATGCTACCAATGTTCCACCAATATTTAAAATAATTAAGTATATCTTTATAGAATCTAATGTAACAATTCCTGTCAATATTAATACACATCCTTCACTTAATGCAAAGAAAAATGATCCATAAAAATCTAACATATGGAATGGTAAATAATAATTTTCTTCTATAACATCTTGAGGATGACAATTTGCCACTAATAAAGCTAAATTACAAAAAAAATTTATAACAATCACCAATATAAAGAATATTAGTAT
Source organism: Paramecium sexaurelia (assembly GCA_000733375.1). NCBI lineage: Eukaryota > Ciliophora > Oligohymenophorea > Peniculida > Parameciidae > Paramecium > Paramecium sexaurelia. The sequence continues at coordinate 325,020 of JPFM01000064.1, forward strand.
ATTTTGCTTAAATTTATGATTGTTGTAAAAATGTGAATACAATAGATTCCTATTTTATTCATTTAATTAAGGACTTGTGGGTGTATGTATTTAAGATGTTCTTTCTGTGGGTATTTATATATCTAAAGAATCTAAGTTTTTGCTCATTTCAACTTCTAATTTTTTTTATTAATGAATCACCACAATTTATGGTTTTATTAATGAATCACCATAATTCAATATATAACATTTTAATATGATAATTGATATAAATTTGTTAATAAATCAATTTTCAACATGTAATGAATTTGTAATGAGTATTCATTCACTCCGATTTTATCTATCAAAGTTATTACTTTCTTGTAAATAATGAGAAAACTAATATTTAACAGAAATTCTGATCTATTATCAAATTCTACAAAATAGATTCTATATATTTACTTAAAAGCTAACTTAGTTTTATTTTGTAATAGGAATTATTCTTTAATAGATTGATAGATTGACAGATTTTCACATCATCTAGATACTATCTGAAACCTTAAAATATTTTTAAATAAAAAATATAAAAAGAATTTAGAATTATTATAATAAATAATATAATAACCAAAAAATATAAAATATCAATCAATTTAAATAATTAAAGCTACTCCTCTTTTGGACCAATGTTTTCTTTCGTTTTTGATGGGTATTTTAATATTACAAATGAAATTAATTGATAATCCATTAGAGGTTAGTACTCCTTTTCTTTAGGAAGTGTTATATAAAGGACATGAATAATGATTATATTTTTTTGGTTAATTTGTTGGTAGAAATTTAATAATTGGACATTTAAAAAATAGTATATTTTATTCTGGTTCTAGAAGAGTTTATTCTTCTAAATCAAATTATGCTCCATCAATAGAAAGTCCTTCAATGTAAATTCCATTAAGAGAATATTCAATCGGAATCTGTTTCATGAATTCGAAATCGAATTTTAATTGATCTATAGGAATTTTAGATTTTCTTGAATAATTCTATAATACTCCAGTTAGAAATCCCTGAATAAAGAAAAAGCTTCCAAGCCAAAAGATTTTTGGTTCGCCTTCATTAATCCAACCATTTAAAAATTATAATCTTTTAAGTAAGTCACTAAACCATGAACCTAAAGGTTTGGTAGTTAAATAAGACAATTTAATCCAATCAGATGGTATTTTATTATCAAAAATAGAATTGTATATATCATTAAGTTAATCAGTCATATTAATATAACCTTCTAAAGCTTGCATTAGTTATTCTAATGATTTTTATATTCGACAAATTAATTTATTGTATTTATTAACTTCTTGTTAAATGAGCGTATGCATAGAATTATCTTAAAGTAATGGATAATTCTATTCAACTAATCTAATATCAAATTCTGGAGGTAATTCATTTAAAATAGATTTTCCCTTCTTTTAAACTAATTTATCTGGATGAATGCTTTAATCACCCAAAGTACGAGGTAGTAATTATAAAATAGTAGAACTCAAATTTTCTGTATCTAAAATAGCTGAATAGATTTCTGCATTAGGATGTAAACCAAATAATTAAGGAGGATCTGCAACTGGAAAGGATGAAATATAATCTATATATCCTTTTAATGGCATTTCAGTAGGTACTTTATAAACATCATTAAATGAGAAACCTTCTATAATATCTTTATTTATAAGATCAGAAACATAAATGTTTAACAATTTCCTATCAACTGGATCAGTTACTCTTCCTCCATAATTATTTTCTGCAATAAGATAATGAAGAGCATCCCAAGGTATGTCATTATTTTAATCTAAAAAAAATAAAATTTATTCTTTCGACATTTCTAAATCATGTTATGAAAAATTATATCCTATATTCCATCCTAATGGTCCATATTTTTTACGTTCAAGTAAACAAGCATGTAATAGAGCTAATGAAAAAAATAGATTCTTCCATTCTTTTAATCTCTTACTGTTTTCAAATTTCTCTGGATCTTGGGAAAGATAAGATCTTAACATATTATTTTTAATACCTCTTGGCAATTCAAAAGTCATTTTAAGTGCTATAAATTTTATATTAATTTAGATATACCTCTAATTATCAAATTTTATGGTAATAGATTTGTAGGCAATGTTGTTAACCAAAGGCGAAAATTTTGATGTATGTTATGTTTTAGTTAATTTTCATAAAGCTTTTCTAATTCAGGCATAAATGATGCAGCCAAATGACAATTTTATAAGAGTACCCAATTTCCATTTTATATTGCTTTTAATATTAATTTAATTGCTAATTAACTTTGTCCTTATCCTAGAGATATTACATTAAGTTTATCTTAAAAGTTATATTTATTAGCAAGAGCAATTATTTCAGATCTTGGGTCAGCTCCTGGAGTAGTGACACATAATAATGGTGTGTTTTGATCTGATTCTAAGAAAAATTGTTCGAATGTTATAGGAATACTTTCTAAGAACAGTTATCCCATGAATGTTCTTATCATTTCATTAGTTGCTTAAATGAATTATTCTGGTTTAATAATTTTAACAATCATATTAATTTGAAATTAATCTAGATCTAGTATTTAAATCTTATAACTATGAGTAGTTGAATAGAAGTGATCCCAAAATGGTTTATTATTTATGAATGAATCACACAATCCTTTAAACACATGTGCATATTACTATTATAAATCAACTAATGCTAGCCACATTTTATAAGTCAACCAGGAATAATCTTTTGGCATAGGTATTTCAGTAGATGTTAATGAACAACCCATAACAGATGTTCTTACTAAGTTTATGGGAACATTCATTAATCGTTGACATAATAAAAATCTAAAGATTAATTTATCTTTTTCTAATAATGATCTATTTATAGCATTGTATAACATAATTATAAATTTATCAATAATATATTGATTTCTTTTTAATTTACCCTATTATGCTTCTTTAATAGCTTTTGAATACAGAGCAACATAGAAATCTAAAGACCATAAATAAGTTGGTTCTACTGTTGCTAAATAATAGACAACAAAATAAAGATTTGCAACAGTTTCAGCCACTTATTAATAAGATTATCTGGTTACATTAAATGCTTAACTGTCTGTTTCTAATTTACGTATTCTTTCTTCAATATTATTACCTTCATCTTTAGTATTTTATAAAGCAATAATAATTGTTTCATTTTATAATAAATCACCTCCTGCTTAAGACAGAAGTTCTAACATTTGATCTTCAGTTTTAATTAATTTATCCTGATTAGATATAAAATAAAAAATATTCTTTATTCTTAATTCTTCTTTAACAGGTTCATCAATCTTAACCACTACATTTAACATCTAATCAGTTAATCCTTGAAGTGTTGCTTAAAAGTTTAATAATGTTACCATAACGCAAATTTACGGTTGATAATGAGGATTATCTAATTTACTCGTTAAGTAGAATCTGAAATCATTAGATTATTCAATGACTTTATCAAAGAATTTTATTTAAGCAGTTGATCCAAAATCCTTCTGTTATAAGATTTACAGATATAATGGATCTATTTCTTCAGTAACATTTTCCACCAGAACAGCATATCCAATTTAAATAGCATGTTCTAATTATAATTAAACTTGTTAGATTGGAGATCTTGCATTAAAAATCAATAAGCTTTTAATATCTTCCATATTTCTTATCCATTAATTTGCTTATAATTATGGATCAATGATTAAAGGCCATTTTGATGATTGCTTCATAATAATTGCATTATCAATTGAAAATTAATCATTTGGTAACTTCTATTGAATCCATTTATTTATTTACAAAGGATCACTTAATTATTTCTATAATTAAAATGGTGACGATGATTATATACCCTCCTATAATAATTTCATTTACCATAATTATATAGCATTTTCTCTATATTAAATAGGAAATACACCCATATAAGAGATTAATGCAGAACATAAAATACTATCTCCTTCCAAAGTATTTTATTCAGCTTTGATTTTTTAAGTTTTCTTTTTCCATCTAACCTTCTCATCAGATAGATTATTGGTTAATTTTTCTGCTCTTTACAATTGAATTGTAATACTTTCAACCTTTTATTCAATTTACTCTTTTTCTATTCTTGCTTTTTAATATTCATTTGACAATCTCTTTAACTCAATCATCACTTCGTCTAAAGCTAATCTCTTTACTGCTAATTTCTCCTCTGCATCTTTCAATCTAATTTCAGCCTCTGCTAGTTATTATTTCTTAGGTTCAATTATTTCAACTGCTTAATAACTATTCAAAACAGCTCTAATCCAATCAGATAGGTTCCCTGCTGCTGTAGAAGCATTAAATACTTTTTCTCTCTCAAAAAGAGGATTTTATGAAAATACTTCAAGTTTTTCTATGTTTACAATATTAATTGCTCTAATCTCTTCTAATTTCATCTTCTTTATTCTTTTGATCAATTTATCATTTAATAAATTCTTTTTTGCAAAATCCCAGAAATCTTAAATAGTAGGAGGATCTTTATTTTTAGATTACACTTGATCATCAATCTCGAAAGCATAACAAAGACCTTCCATTACAATCGCAGCAGAAGGAGGAGGATAAATGAATGATTTCAATAAAATCATGTCTTCTCTTGAAATCTTCTCCAAAGCATCTGTTGCTTGTTTAAGCAATGGAATTACATTATTTAATTAAGTTTGACATAGATTTCTCAGAGAATTAGCTTCTTCTCTTTACACACTACATTCTTTTTCATCTTATTCACAAACCATTCTCTTTTAATCTGCATCTTACTGTCTTTTCTTTATTTTCTTCAATAAAATTTAATTATCATTTGTTGCCTTCTCTAATTAAGGCTGCAACTCAAAAAGCATATTTCTAATCTTATCGACTTCTTATTCTGTATGTAATATCTTCTCTATTCCAGTTTCCATTCTATCGATAGATTTCCTTGATCTTAGCATTCTCTCCTCATAAATCTTCTGATAAATTTTCAACATTTAGAGATATTACGTAGGAGTAACATAAAAATATCTTCTCATCTCTTCTTTATACTTGTCGGTAAGGTCAAGAACTTTATGATGAATATCCACTGCCACCTTTACCAATGAATTTTATTTCAAAAATCCAAACGCAGTGGATTCTAAAGCTTCGTCAGACCAACTCATAAACCAATCTATTGTAGTACTGTTTATAATGGCTGGAAAGGATCGTAGACGTTTACGTATTGCCTCACCTATTGGCTGCATACATAAAATGATATGCATATTGTGTTTACAATTTTTAATGAATAATTAATATGGAAGTTCTTCTTATACCTTAATTCTTTCTTCTGGAGGAAATAAATGAGACACTTCTCCATGAGTCATAATGTTACAAATATCTTCTAACATGTAATCTTAATGAAATTATTATTCTTGGAAAATAAGTGTAATAATTTTATTTTCCATTCCTGAATCCTTAAGAACTGACAATAAATTTTCATCCCATTATTTAGAGTCTATCGTTTCTGCAGTCTGTTAAAATAGTATGAAATTAGCTAATTTAGATAGAGATGCTAAAATATAGAGAATATATTAGTTTACTTCTGCCACTTCCACCCATTCCGATTAATAAAGCATGACCACTTAATAATATCCTAGAAATTCTTGCCACATGTAATATTGCATTTGTAAATAGTATTAATTCCATTTTGTATTATTATTATTGATAATTATATTATTCTAAATACCACTTAACTTTTTCTTATATGCGATGCATTAATGGAGCTTCTTCATATTGGTTATTAAAAAATGGCAAGAATAAATTGTGTTACAAATGATCAGGATAAAGTTATTAAATAGATTCTTTCATGATATCATTATATATCTTGATATCATTTTAATCTACCAACCTGTCACTAAATATTCTAGCACATTCATGACTCCATAATTTAACTAAATACTACTAATTAATTATCTTATGGACTTTGCTCATTCCTTAGAATATTTTAAATATATCTCTGACTGTATAAATATAATGAGATTTAGATGGAGTAGGTAACAGTTTATTTTAAACTTTTTCAAACAGAAAAAGAGTAGTCACAATTATTTGATCCTTAACATTTAAAAATTCAACTCCATTTTCTATTTTTATAGATAACCAATAAATAAAAACTTCTAACATATTAGTCAAACTTTCATTATCGAATCCTCCAATATATAGAATATTAAAGAATCTTAAAAATCTTTTGGTTACCTAATTGCGTCCACTGATATTTGGTTACATAGCTCCAAGGAAAGTGATATCACACATGTATTTAAATTCTTTATTGTCTAAATCATACCAACCTCCCATTTCCATCCATTATCTTAGTAATTCTATTGCTGGTTATGCACCTTCAGGTTCTCTATGAGGCATGTTTAGATCATCAATAAATATAAAGATATGACCTTCATCAGAAGCATAATAACCCTTTCTTCTTCTTTTATTGATTTTCGTTTCAATCAAACGTTGTATTGAATTGCCAGTTGTGGAACCAGAACATACAATTTAAAATCCTGATTTGGATGACATAGACAACGTTTTACCCGTACCTGTAGGTCCACAATATAACATATGTATTCCTATTGTAGCTAAATAATCATTTCTAATTGATGATTATGTTTGTACTACTATTTAATGAAATTGCATTTCTGGGTTGATTTACTTTTTATTACTTAACTATAAAATATATACAATAAGATTACATTAATCCATTTAACCCATTTGCCATTTGTAAAACAATATAAAAAATAATCTATACCGTCATTGTTTGGAAATCCAAAATGTGCTTCATCTTAATATATAGTCTGCATTTCAGATTTGTTGGTTTTTATTAATTAATTTATAAATCTACTGAATTGAGGTCTGTAGATCTCATCCATTGCTGCTCCAATCGACCAAATGAGTGCAAAAATCATAATATTATCCATATTTTAGGATATTTTCTCCTCATCACTTAATGTAGTTAAACATTTTTTGGTAAGATTTATAAAGTTAGAAACAAGTATGGTTTCAATATACAAAACTGGAAATTTAGCATGTTATTTTATCCATGATAAGGTATGATCGATTAAACTATGAATATAATGAATAATAATTTTACAATCTCATTCTTCTTATAAAATAGTCTAAATCGAATCCATTGGGTAATGATAACGATGCTATCAAGGAGGGCCATTTAAATGGAATATAATATATCATACCGCATCTAGATACAGTTGCTGGAGAGGCTGCTGATAAGTCTTCGACTTCAAATACCATACACATAGTATTTGGTATTTTCAATATTTCTCCAGATGTTAAACATAATTTCTTATTATCATCTAAGACAGTATTTAAATTTTCAATCCATAATGAATCTACAGGACCATCAAAATGAATCCAGATTCTTTAAGATTTTTCAATGTTTTCTCTAATTAATATAGGTGCTACACCATCAGACCATTGTCTAGTATCAGGGTCTAAAAATCCATATAATTGATCAGTATTTATAGATTTAGGATTTAATTTAAAGATTTGACAATTCAAAGTCTTTGCCAATACTTGGATAGTGGTTGTTTTACCCGAGAAAGTTTCTCCAATGCACATAACTCCATTTCTAACATTTATATTATTGTATAATTCTTCTATTTTTTATAAGAACAATTTATCCATTTAACAATTCAATTCTGCACATGCTTCTTCTAATTCCAATTGATTTGATTCTACTGGTTTAACATCAGGAAATAGATCTTTTGTAATTGCCATAAATAAATCAACATCTGTTGGTATAAATTTTGGTTTATTTACATTAATTATCGATGTTAAACATATTTCATCTTCATATCCTTCATACATATTCTTTGCTGCACTTAAAATTGCTTTTAATGCTCTCATACCAAAATCATAATGTTCTTATGATGATAATTATTCATTGCATAATCTCAAACAGGTAACTATCTTTTAACTTAATTCTCTTGCCTTTTCAAATCCAGTACTATATAAATATATTTCTGCTATCATAGCATAATCTGGAACGACCATTGCACATGGTCTAAATAATATTTATAAATTATCTGGTAGTTCAGATCTTCCTGCATAACCAGGATTCATTGTTATATTTATTGAAACTGTTAAACTTAAATTAATATTCACTCCTTCAAAATAAAAATGCATCCTCTTTTCCTTTACTGCTTAAAATATTGTATAAATTTATTAAGCAACCACGGATAACACTTCAGGATCTAATCTATTAAATTCATCAAAACAACACCATGATCCTGAAGAAGCTAAACCTTTGAAAAATTTACCCATTGCTATATAATTTAATCCCTCGGAACAATTAAATACGATACATGGCATTCCTATAGCTTTTGCTAAATCTTTAACAGTTTCTGTCTTACCTGTACCAGCAGGTCCTTCAGGAGCACCTCCATAATTCATATTCAAAGCACTTAATAAAGTCCTTTAGCATCTATCAGTTAATTTTGTTATTACTAATCTAGTTAAGTTTCCTAGATATTCAAATCCATATTGCAATACTGAGTTTACCATTTTGACATTAACAACAAATTCTTATTCTACTATTTCATTATAAAATCTCATTTAAGAAATCCAAATAAATTCAGCAGCATCTTAAACATTCTTTTTATACAAAGAATCTACAATATCTTTTTGATGTACTTCAATTACAACCATTGCTTCTAATGTTGCAGTTTATAATTTATTTTAATCTGATCTAACCAATTAAACAGTATCTTATAGTTCTTTATGCAATATGCTTAGATATAATTTTAAATTCATCTTTTGCTATTATCGAATAGCAGTTTCAGTACTTCTAGTCCATTTAATTTGATTAGCCAATAAAATTGATTAAGTTGGCCATTTTGTAATAAATTCTTATTTTGTACAATTTAAGTCTTTCAATGTCCTATTGGATATTCTTGAAATAGAGATTTTCATTTGAGTTTCCAAATCTTAGAGCCACAATTCTACATTACCTGATTTATCATCATGAGCAACATTTATTGGTTATTCTAAAGGAACACATTCTTTTAATGACGAATAGAATCCAGTTATTATAGAATATTTTTCAAATTTTAATTCTTGAATAGATTCGAAACATTTATATATATGTCTTTATACTTATACAGGTTCTTTAGTTTAAGCTAAGATTTCGACTAATTCTTCATCTGATACAAAATAGAATCTTGGAAAGAGTACTCTTTTAGATTCTAAATAAATAGTTAAACTTTTTTGTATTTAATCAAGCATTAATACATTATTGCTAAATTCAACTTTCATTTTTTCAGAATCAATGCAATCCCATATCTTTCTATTTTAATTAAAGTTTTCCATACACATTTTAAATGATTAATCAACATTTCTAAAAAATTATGCTTCTTTTGCCAACTTCTTTTTAATATCTTCACTTGTAAAAATCGGATCCAAATATATCCAATGTTTCTGACATTTCATCCCATATTCCAATGTATCTTATATTAACACTGTTTTATATTCTAATTGATTAGCTTTACTTAAAACCATCTTCACATGAGGTTAAGCTTTTAAAATGCCCAATACATTCAATTGTTCATCTAATAGCATTTATACTTCTTCATAATTTTTAAATATGTATGTATCCTTATATGGTACAATCTCAATTATAATAACAGATAACTTATCTTGCATTTCATTAAGTCTTTTTTCTATATTCCATCCTTTTTCTGCTCTTTAAGAAACAGCCAATACTTAATCTTTTACATTTAATATTCCTCTAGTGATTAATATCTAGAGAGGAAAATCTTCTTTTGGATCAAAATTAGCTATATGGCATTCACGAAATAAGTCCCTCCAAAAGGATGGTTTCTTTTAGAATGCTTCTATTACTAAAGCTTCTATAATCCAAATGAATTCTTTAGATCTTTCCATAGCAGCTCTAAGTCCTCTTAAGAATTGTTGTGCATATTCATTATTAACATCTTTGAAATATTGACTCATTTTTATTGTTAGATTAACGTAATCATTAATTTTGATTTAGATGTCCTAAGAATTCAACTTTTTAAATGATCCATACAACCATTAATCTTTTTATTATTCAAAATTGCTAGCCAAATCCCATAATTTTTAATAGGGCTAAAATTCACTTATTAATAAATCTAATTGAGGATATGTTGAATTTGGTAAACCAAACAATCCTTCTCTTTAATGAAATGAATGAGTCATCTCTTTTGCATCGTCAAAGTATTAATTAAGTTATTTTACAGCAGGCAGTTTATGCTTTACTTCTTCATATGAATGAAATGTCTTAATTTCACTAAATAATTCAGATATTTTATAGATTTATTCTTCAAATTCGTATTTTTCTGCTTAAAGCTTTTATAAAAACTATTTCTCTTGTTTTTCAATCATATTCTTATTCATTTATACTAATTCAGTTATATCTTAAGGCCAATATTTCAATTAAAAAAAATCTATCATCAAATTAAAATCAAATGGAACATAAAACATATTTAATACTTCAAGCATTTCACCTCTATATTTTATTATTATCTATATATTACATTTATAATATTTCAACTTTCTTTCTTGAAAACTCCATCTTTAATTCACCTAATAGCAATTTTAATTCAACTAATTTCTCTTCAGTATGAGGCAATATTGAACTCTTTGATTATATTTCATCAAATTACTATTTTATATTTACTGTATTATATTTAATCAAATCCATTATTTTCTATCTAAAATATCAATTATTACATTTGTTATTTAATTTGCCTAATCTTAAACCTTCTCCTTTAGTACTAATTTTAAATCATTCAAATTAACTGAAAATAACCCCAATCTACTACGAGTATTACATAAATGATCTATCTCCAAAAGAGCATTCCTTGATTATTACAATCTTTAAATTATTGATTATTTATTAATTGGTGTTATAGATTTCTCTTTTGGTTCTATTCCCAATATTTCAGATATTTCTTTGGATTTTAAAGGAATCAAAAATTTCTTAAACTTTTAAAACTTCTCCACTAAATTATAACATTTCTAATATTCTATTGTTATTATCTATATAATTTCTTCTTCTAAATCGTGAATTTACTTTTAATCATATATATCTTTTAACGTTTCTTTTAATAATAGTAAGGTCATTAATTCACTTCTTATTGTTTGAAATTTCTATACAAAACTCAATAATTATCTACAAGGTTTTAATAATTGTTCCAGAATATCATTCAAAGAATATTGAATATATATAATTGGATCATTTTATTTAATAATTTAAACATTCGATAATCTAACATCTTTTCTTGACATTTTACCACCCTTTGGTATAATGATTTTCACACTTAATTCAAGGAGAGTGTTCAATTCAATTTTTACTTCATTTTAACAATTGTAAGTATATTGTTTTAAAAATAACTTTAAATTCAGATATTCTTTTTCAATTTGATTCTTAAGAAAAGTTATATATATATAATTTATCTTAGTCAATAATTTATCTAATTAACCTCCTTTAAATTAATCTTATTGCGTTGTCACAAAACTATGCTCTTTTGATAAACAATCTTATATATTGGATAACATAAATAATCTCTAATTTTTGAATTCATTTAACTATAATGTTATTTACTAATCAATAAGATATGTAAATTCTTCTAATTTTATAGGCAAATGAATCAATCGGAAATCATAAGTATATATAATATAATCTTCAATTCTTTATATCATATTTTACATAGCACATATAGCTGACTTTTTATAGAAATGTACCTACTTCTTAAGTTATTTTTTATTAGTCTAATAAAATTAATATCTTTCTTATGGTAAAAATTTATATTTGTTATCATAATTTCCAACTGCACATTTCTTCATAGCAACAATATAATCATTTTCAATATCGTCTAATAGTGTGATTGTGATTGATGAATTCATATATTTCTTTACTAATTTTTATCTTAATGTTTTGGGAAATTGTGATACTTCAGTACTATGCACAGACATAATTTATTGTAATTTCTTATGTTCAATCTTCTTTAATAATTATCTCTATTAACTTTTATATAACATCATGTTACTTGCAATGCTAAACTTTTTAGTATATTTCTTAGTTTTAATTGACAAACTATAAAGATAATCTATCAACTTTCTTAATTTGACCATCTGGATATTTTTAAACTATAAACTTATTTTATTAAGCATCAAGATCCAAAATAGCAACATCTTCCCAAAAATATTGACTATCTACTTATAATTTTAAATACTTTGATTTTTAATGGAAAAACTGGCATTTTGCTTAAGGAGGTTCAATATCCTTACAATGTTCTAACCATTCTAAATTACTCTTTTCTTATTATTATTCAGAATAAATTATATTAGTGCTAGATCTTCTACTATCAAGATGTTTTTAAGAAGAACGCTGATTCATTAATATTTTTAATCCATATATATTTTACTCCTCTTTTGGATTAACATATTTCTTTTTAGACAATGAACGTTAAGATTTCACAATAAATGATCCGTTTATTGGAGAGTTAAAGCTAAATTATTCTAGATAAAGTACCTCTAATCAGATTCAAATGAGTCAACCAAACTTTTAAACTCCATTTCTTATTCTCTGATTCTTGATAAATCAAATTTTCGAATTTAAACAGGAGCCTTAATTGATAGTCTTGTCTTTGACACTTTATTCAGATCAATCACTCTAGTATTTCTACTCATTCTTATAATTAAAATTAATCAATTAAAATGTATTTGATATAATTTATCATCAAAAAATACTCAAATTTTATATACTCTTATAACTTATAACATGATTAGATTGCAAAAACAAATCAAAATTACACTTCTTACTAAGATGAATTACATTTATAATTAATTAATTTCATTGTTTTAAGTTATGAGTTTTGCTTATTTTTATTGTAAGCTTTTGTTTATATTTTTAATTATTTTATTACTAAAATGATTCATATTTGCAATATTTTGGTTTGATGTATATTGTTTTTCTAATCTATAATTAAGAATAATAGATTAAATTGAAATTATTATGCAAATTAATTAGCGAATCATTTGCAAACTTTATGCTTTAATATATTTATTATTCAGTACTTAATTAATGATAATAAGACATTGAAATAAAATTATAAGTGTTTGTAAATATATTTTAAAGAATTTAGATTTAATAAATATTCTTTTAATCTCTACTTATAATTATTATACTTAATATTAATGTCTAATTATAAAATTCTAATTATTAGAAATAGTCTTTTGAATTAGTATTAGCATATTGTAAATTCGAACATTAACAACCAAAATTTCAATATATATAAAATTAGTTCATTAAAAACGTCTCAGTTTATGTAAAATATAATTAATACAGATAATTAAGAAACCTAATATTTATTGTAAATATTAATTTATTGATAGAAATGGGTTGTTAAATTCAAAAGAAAACAAAAGAAAATTAAGCTAATTTATAGTAGCAATAATAATCTTCTGCTTAAGAAACTTAATAATAATCATCTTCACCTAAAAATGAAAACATATTGATTGAAACTCCATCTCAAATTAATTTGAGAGCTCAAAGACTTAAACACGTAAGAGATATCATAATGAGTGGATATTCCAATTCTCCAAAAAATAAACTTAGTCGAAAATAATCAGATTAATTGTAATGGATATGAAAATATTGGCAATTGATCATTTAAATCTTTCTTCATTTGTTTTTAATTACTTATTAACATGCATATTCATTATTTTTTTGAGTCAGTTTATACATATATTAATACTCCTTTTATCATTATTATTAAGGAATATTCTTAAAGATATCATAATTTCAGAATAATAATTAATCCCTGCAAGGATGTAAATAACAAATAAATACCCTATTAAGAAATTTAAACATTAAACTTATTTGTGACGGCAATTAAAGTTAAATTAAAATTCATAAATAAATAAAAATGAAGAAAATGCCTTTAAATTAATGAATGTGATCACAATTCTTTATAACAAATATATATATAAATTCATCTATTTAATTATTTATAAAGTATAAATGAGAATATTTATTAAGTTTTAAATTCATTCAGATTATTTTGCTTATTTATTTTAGAAAGTATACTTTTAATTCATTTTCATCATAAAAGTATATTTAAACAGATAGATCAATTTTATATATTACATATTTGAAACTATTTCATTATCAAAATATTTTTATTAAATCTATAAAGCTCTCTCATATTAATAATCTATTATATTAAATATATAAAGTTCAAAGTATGAAAAGATATTCTAAATTAATTTTTAAGAGTATAAAATTCATCACTAAGATCTAGATCCTTAACTTATTGTGTTTATATGATCAAGCATTTAAGTAAAGAAATTAAAGCAATTAATAATTAACAATCCGATGTTACAAAAAAAAAATGGTAAATAATTTAGTAAATTAATTATAAATAAATTCAAAATATAATAATTTTCAATGAAATTCATAAAATTTCAATTTTTATAATTAATTTTAACCATCAATTTATATAATTTTATTTTATTTCTATTATTTCTTACATGCATTAATTTTTAGTAAATTAGTATGATATATGTATAAAGAATTCTTCATTTTTAATTTTAATAGTTTTAGGTTAAGTATATTGGTTGTTTGAATACTTTCAAATTAGTATTTATATTTAATTCATTCTGAGTTTTCTACATTTGAGAAATAAATTTTTGTTTTGAAATTTTCACTTAGAAATATTTAACCATTTTTTTGGGAGTAAATTAATTATAAAGAGATCATTTTTATTTGTTATTATATGAATAATAAGATTATGAATGTAAAGAAAAATAGAGAAATTATAAGAAATATGTAAAATAAAATAATTAATTTGTGATGTAAAAGACAATGTATGAAATAATATTGATAATAGCAATCCAATAGTGAAGTGGGCATAAAGAAAGGATAATATTTTCTTAACAGTTGAAGTTAGAGACTTGAAAGATGAAAAAGTTGAATTGACTTCAACTTCATTAAAATTTAGTGCAAATGCTGAGGGAGTGAATTATTAATTTGAAATAAATTTCTTTGCAGATGTAGTTGTTGAAGTATGAAATTAACATAAAATAAAAAGAATAGTAAATGGACAAATTATGGTGTGAATGTGAGATTTATTTTGAATAAAAAAGATTAAGCTGCTTCATATTGGACTAGATTGATTAAGGAAAGTCATAAATTATAATATATTTAAGTATATACTAGTATTCTATTTATTAGGTTGATTGGACAAAATATATTGATGAAGATGATGAAGGTGAAGAGGGAGGCAAAGGATTGGATGATTGGAATGCTAATAATTTCTAAGGATTTGATGGATAGGGTCAACCAGATGAAGATGATGAAGAATAAGATTAAGAAGAAAATAATTAAGAAGAGAAAGATGAATAATAAACATAAGAAAATTAATAAAAGGAATAAGAAGAAGCATAAAATTAATGAGTTAATTATTAAGTAAATATTAATCGTTTTTATTTATTCAATGAATTAACTTATTTTGATAAGTGTATTAGCTATATCTTTGGTCAATGCAGATCTTCCTGTTCATTGTCTTAAGCATTAAATAGTAGGCAAATGGAAAATGGAAGTTTCTGCTGTACAATTAAGAGGTCCTGGATCAGTCCCTTGCGGTCATCATGTTCCTGACACATAACATTCATCATACAAGGCTGGTTGGGAAGATTTCCGCGTTTCTGATACATTTGAATTGACCTTGGGAAACGATTATACTGTGGCAGATAAAGACAGAAAATAAAGTGGATCATGGACAATGGTATATGATGAAGGATTTGAAGTTGAACATAATGGAATTAAATATTTTGCATTTTCTAAATATGAACCAAATGGAGTTGACTATAAATCATTATGTGGAGAAACTTTAATTGGTTGGTATAATAATTTAAAGAGTGGTGAAAAAGGATGTTATAGAGCTCAGAAAGCTGATGGAAATGTTGATGCAACAGATTCTTATAAACTTATCAGTGTTGTTCAACCTGAATTTATTTAAAAAAGTACTAGACATGGTGACAGAGTGAAATTGACAAAAGATTTTAGAAATCACTAAGAAGCTGTAGATAAATTAAATAGTATTCCGAAGTTATGGAAGGCAAAAGCTTATAAAAATTTTGAAGGAATGAGTTTATTAGAATTGAATAAGATGGCAGGAAGAAGAAAACATTATTAAGGAAAAAGTATAAAGAGAAGTTCATTTACTTAAATAAAAAGTGGTGATGTATCTGATCTACCAAAATCATATACTTTAGAAAGATATCTTGATCCACCAAGATAATAAAAATAATGTGGATCTTGTTATGCTATATCAACAATGGAAATGTTATCAGCCAGATTAAAAATGAAGGGTGAGAAAGTTACATTATCTCCTCAATATTCAGTTGACTGCAATTATTATAATTAAGGGTGTGATGGTGGATATCCATTTTTAGTTGAGAAATTTGCATCAGAATAATATTTAGTAACAGAAGAATAATATCCATATAAAGGAGATGTAGGAACATGTAAGAAGATTGATTATTCATAATAATAAAAAGTATATGGAGCTAAAAATTATAAATATATTGGAGGTGGTTATGGTTTAAGTAATGAAAGAGATATAATGTTGGAACTATTTAACAACGGTCCAGTAATTATGAATTTCGAACCAGGTCAAGATTTTATGTATTACTAAAGTGGAATATATCATTCAGTTGCTTAACATGAATGGTCTAATTCTGATCGTCCTGAATGGGTAATACAAATAAATATTAAAATTCTTAGGAAAAAGTCGATCATTCTGTACTATGTTATGGATGGGGTGAAGAGAATGGAGTTAAATTTTGGTTACTATAAAATAGTTGGGGAGAATAATGGGGAGAAAATGGTAATTTTAGGTAAATTTATTTATATATTCTTAAATAGAATGAAAAGAGGTGTTGATGAATCCGCTATTGAAAGTATGGCCGAAGCAGCAGAACCAATTATTTATTCTAAATCATCAGGAGAGTTTATTGAATTAAATTAGTCTAATTTAAGAAAGTAATGAAAATATATAATTTATAAATCAAATCATTTGTTTTTTTATTTTTTAAGGATTGAAAACAGAATGATTTCATCTCCTTCTTTTTCACCTTTATATTTTATATCTAATCGAGGATTTATTTTTGATTAATCAATACTATTCGTGCAATTAGATATAGTGTCTTTTATTTATACTACTTCTTCATTCGGATCGAAAACACAAACCGTAATAAAATTATCAAAATGTATTCCATATCCAGTTCCTGGTTTTATTTGACGACCTTTTGCATCTAATCTATCATCTCTAATTGATTTATATCTGATTGTCCTTCTCTCTACAATTATTGTATCAAAATCTTCAGGTTCCTCAGGTATGTCTTCTGTATCATCCACCTGGGCTCTACTGAGTTGTAATTTTGGTCCCAAAGCAGAATTTCTCATATTTCTCAGTGAATAATTAATACTTTATTATATTCAATTATCATCTCTTCTATTTGTAAGTGAAGTTTGAAAAAACTTAACATTTTCTAAATTCTTTTTACGAAAGTATCTTCCATCATGCTTTTATATTTAAATTTCTAATCATTATCGTAATAATTAATCATAATGTCCTTATTTCACACTTTTTTTTAATCACTAAATTAATATCTTTCCAATATATATGTCAAGAGTCTTTCTATTTCAACAAATGCAATATATTCTTTTAAAGATAAAATCTTATGATAAATCATTTGGAATCTTTCATTTCTAACTTTTTATTCAAACATATTTTGAACTGTTTTCTATTTTTAATATTACCCAACCATTTACTCAAGTACTCTAAATTCTTTGACATAACTAAGTAAGATAATATAAACAAAATCACAAATTGTAATGTGATCTTCATCATTTAATTAGATGTTTACTTTTATAAATTGCTGATTTCTTTGAGTAAATAATCCGAAGTCAAGAGAAAATGTAAAGTCCTTTCATTCTTTTTATTTGTTATACTTATCATCTCACTAAGATACCTATAGTAAAGTATAATTTAGTTTGAGTTTGGATATTTTAATTCAATTTGGTAATAAAGCAGCAATTTGAAATATTCGATAATTTTCATTAAGTCTTAACATATCATATTTAAATCAGAGTTTTCCTCTTATATTTGAATGTATTCTATAATATTATTTGGAAGGACTTCATTAAATAACATTTCTAATTTGTTAAAGGGTAAATCATATTTACTATCTTTATTGCTATGAACTAACAATACCTATTGTTTTATTTATTCTTGGCATACATCTACAAATTTTCTAAGAATTCAAATATCAATAAAATCATTATCTCATAATATATCATAGACTAATATTCAGATTCATTTTATACAAAATACCCCATTTATAATTATATAAATAACAAATTAGTGATTCACTTTTTCATAAAGATTTCTAAGGTATTAAAGTAGAATTAAAGGACAACATAGGAGATTCATAAAAGATTAATATGGTACCTATAATATAAAATGAATTATTACAAGTTTGGATTAATATTTTTTTTTTGATCAAAATGTTTTCTACTTATTGATAAAATGAATCCATTTACTTCTACATTTATCCTAATATTTGAAGTTATACTTAACCATTAGTCCTAGACAATTCAATTATGATATGATTGTATTGCCTTGTATTTTAAAATATGTATAGCAAATAAGATATCAATAAAGGCTAAATTGTTAGTAATAAGATATTTTAGTTGCATTAGAAATCATATTCTACTCTTTCTTATGATTAAAATTATTTTATTGTATAATCCAACAAATTTGTTAGATTTACCAATCTTAAGCAACTTTTATTTAATTGGCATCTTTGAATCATTTATACTAATGCCATATTCAAGTCAAAAATTAAATCAAAGCTTTTCTCTTTCAAACCTTTTTTAATAATATTTTATTAACTTTTAAAAACCTTTAATATTTAATTTGTATGTTGCTCCTAAATACTTTATTACTTTTTTCTTAATTCAATGAAACTTTTATCTTCTGAATCTATAACAAGAATAAATGTCACAGTATCTAATAGACATTCAGAAAACGTTAATTATTATTATTTCTTATTGTAATGAACACTTAAATTTTCTATTGTATACCTAATTGAAGTATTTTTCCTTTATTTTGTTCTATCCCAAATATATTATTCCAAAGTCTTAGATCCTACTCTAGAATTTCTCAAAAAATGTAATAAAGGATTTTCAACATTCACTAAAAAGTGCATTTGAATCATTCTAGAAATTTAAAATTGCTATTTCTCTTCATCACATGTGAATATGAACGTAGGCTTCGAAATTAATTATGGTAATAAAACTTCTTTAGGTTAGGTTATTATAAATTAATACCCCATTAGCTATCTCTTATTGAAAACATGTAAGCTTTACGCAGATGTACATTTTTAATATAGATACATAAACATAATGAAAGGAAAACTGCAACACAATAGATTTAATCTTAGTAATCCAGACTTGTACCTATTGTATTGGCTATTGTCATTCTAATAACTGTCCAAGTAAAGTTTGTAATTATTCCATCTGGATAATCACTCACCAACATAACTACTGAATGAACAAACATTTAATTTTACCCAAAAAGATAAGTATGTTAGACTAAATTTTACCTCTAATTCATTTAATATAACATTAAGAAGTGGTTGGTTACGTAAAACCCTATTCTTGTAAATTTTTTACAAAAGTAACTAATGATGCTTAAAACAACAAATAAGCAGAATCCGATTATTTTAAGAGTAAATTAGCTTTAATTATCATTTATAAGACCATCAATAATCTTTATTCCTAATATTATTATCGAAAATATTGATAAAACCATAAACACTGGATATTATATTTTCTCTAATGAAAATGTTTGATACATTTTTTCCAAATCTCTATCTTTAAATTTTAATGAGAATTTATTCATCTATAAATTAAATTTTAAATATTGAAATTAATATCAGAGAAAAAGCTAATTTATAATAAAAATTTTCAAATTAAAGTATTTATTTATTACTGTGAAGTAGCCTTTTTTGTATTTTAAAATGAAAATTCAATTTATAATAAAAAAGAAATTAGAAAATAAATAATTACTTATTTTAGATTTAAAACATTTATCTTTAACAAATACCAAATAATTTATGTCAATTAGTAGCACTGTTTTTATTATATATAACATCTACTGGAGCACCTTCTCTTAAATTTGATTTTCTATACAATTCATTAAGATTTAATGGACCTGATTTTAGTTCTTGTTACGCAATAGGAGTTTCCTCAATTTATCTTTTAATTGAATATTCTTTAGTTAGAGATTATCTTTTTCCTTTTTCTCCTAGACATTCTTGAGATTTTTAATTTGAATAGCAACATGCAAATCCCCAACCCAGAACTTCATTCCAATAACTACCCCAAATTTAAGTATGTTAGCCAATATACTTATCCTCTTCATATTTTGATCGAGGTATTTATTTTGATACTTAAACAATTATTTCTTCTTCTTTTTTTTACAATTTTTCTTCTTTTTTTTCTTTAGGTTTCCTTTATTCAGTTTAACTTGCTAATTTGATAGTTGCAGGTACTTTTTTTGCTCTCTCATAACAAAATTTAGCAATATGATCTTTAGCTCCACAATTACTACACTTTTATTAATTAGACATAATTATTATAATAAAAATAATAATAATAATTCATTAATAACATTTCATCCTTTTCCAAGTACATCATCTCTAAGTGATTCACAAATTTCAACAACTTCTGCCATAATATCTTCAGGAAGTCCTAAACTAAGAAGAGTATCACTAAGATGTTTGACTACAACATCAAAATGTGTATCATCTATTCCTAATCCTCTATGTGCTGTTAACATATCTCTTCCTACATAATTCGAAGGACTAGATAATTATCTGTTTATACCCTCCAAAAAGCATAGTAAGAAATGCTTGCATTTAAGAATTCAATTTCTTCATATCAGATTTTAGAAAGAAGTTTTTAACTTTTGGATCATTTTGTAATTTTTATAAAAGCTTTTCAACTGTAAGTTCAATTGCCATGCTTTATCCTAATCTTTCATAAATTGTTTTTTTCTAAAATTTATTGATATTAAGTTAAATACTTAAATTACAACACGAGGATTGAATACTGTTTCAATTGGTGGTTAATTTTTTTAACTTGTATTATTTGGGATCGATAATTTGATTTCACTATCACCCATTAGATTTTTTTTTATTTAATCTTATTATTTATTGAATTATTCATTTCCCATTAAATTTCTGGCGATTTATTCAGTTTAATCTAAATCATTATCTGGGTTTTATACTCTTTAATAATTATTTTCTATAATTTTGGATTCCACAAGTTGCTTATCTTATACTTTCTCATCTAATATTATATTTCTAGAGATTTACTAATTTAAATTGTAATAGGAGGTTGATTTTCATCAGCATCATATTAATTAGCATTTACTTAGATAGTGATTTTACCATTATTATAAGTATTAGATTTTTATCCATTAATAGCTAAACACCAATCATATTAATAATCCCAATCATAACCATGTTTTTAAAATAGTTCCTTAAACATTTTTCTTAGAAAACTATAATCTGGCTTATCTTCAAATCTTAATGATCTACAATAATTTAAATAAGTTGAGAATTCAACTAAAATGATGATAATTAAATATACTTGGCAAAGTCTTACATAAGACCTCAACAGGGGTAGTCATTTTCTTCTCCATGATTTTATGATATTTTTCTTATTTATTATTTGCTTTAATTCCTTACCAAGGTAAATAACTTCTTAATAAATAGACCATCACATAACCTATAGCTTCTAAATCATCTCTTCTAGATTACTCTATACCAAGATGTGCATTTATACTAGCATATCTAGCTGTACCAGTAAGATTTTTGTTTTCTCTGTAAGGAATATGTTGATGGGTTTTAGCATCTCTATATTTCTTACTTAGACCAAAATCTAAAATGTACTAAATTTGCTTATTCTGTTAAGTACCACAGTATTTGATTTTCGACCTAATCCTATAAGAAAGTTATCTGGTTTAATATCTCTATGGATATAACTTTTTGAATGCATATATTCAACTCTTTAAATCATCTAATCTGCTAACATGATAACTGTTTTTAATGAAAACTTTCGTTGACATAAATTGAATAAGTCTTCCAAGTTTGGTCCCAGTAAATCAATTACCATTATATTCAATCCATTATCCTACCCATGCCAGTGTAGTACAGGAATCCCAACTAATTAACTCGTATTTAATAAATTTTACTTCCTCCTTATAGTGCTTTTGTGATCTTAGTTTCAATAGCTAATTAAGGATGTTTCGATTTAGCTTCTTCCTATTAATTCAAAATCAGATTATTACAAATTTGGCTGCTAAAATTTCATGAGCCTTTGTTGTCACCAAATAGATTTCCCCAAAAGAACCACTACCTAACCTCTATTATGTAGTATATTCTCCATTATTGAATTGTATATTTTTTATTTCAGCTTGCATCAATTTATTTAAATATATATTAAAATATTTCATTTCTTATTCATCATTTATTATATTATTATTCAATATTTCTAACTTATGAGAAATCAACCATAATCAATCCCTAATTAAATTTCTCCAAAAACTACTATCCAAACAACTCTTCATAAGAAAAAATAACAATATAATCAATTTTTTACAGATTTGTTGCAAAAGAACTAAAGCTTCGTTTAAATATTGGAATAATCAAGTTAAAGAACATATGAATATCCGTAAGTCAATCTTGAGAAACTAAGATCTAATTCCTCCTTTAGATAATTAGCCACTAGAGATTCTAATAACAATTCCAATAATTCAAAAATTTTTAATCCTATTGATGTACTTAAGTTAAAAGACATTCTAAGTCAAAACCCTAAAACAAAAAAAGAAATCAAAATTGATCCTTCAATTTCATAAAGAACATCACCAAAATATAATACTACTTACCTAACCGATTTGTTGTCTGTTAACAACTAGTTTTTACACTAAAAAAATACAAAAAAAACACAATCTAAAATTGAATTATCTCATTAATATCAAGTACAAGAAAGGAATCTTTAATTAACAAATAAACTTATTAAAGAATTGTAGAAAGAAAATAAAAATTTAGATATTGAGACACCAAGGTTTTATGGAATGGCTTGATAGTCTATCCAATTAACTAATAATACATTTTACTTGTGTATATAATTTTAACAATCATGCATTGCGTCTATAAAATTATATAATTAAAATAAATTTTTCTTATTAATTTTTATTTTTCAATAAGTTAGAACAAAAAACTTGTTTCTTTCATCTTAAACAAAATATTTAATTAATATAATTATATGAGATAATTATTGATTCTCAATAAAAATAAATATAAATAAATCTTAGTTAAATTTTTGTAATGTTTGACCCAACATATCAACCAATACCAATACCAATAAAAGCTAAACATTCTTATAATTAATAAATTTATATTTCTTAAATAGTAATCTTGTTATGAAATCTAAATTAATATCAATTTTAAAGAATAATTAATTTAATTTATAAATTATAATTAATATTAGCTTCAATCTAATTCAATTGTAAAAAATTGAAGTCTTTTTTCATCCATATTGTATATTGCTAGTTTTTAACCATTAGGTGATACAGCTCCAAAAATATGATTATCATCACCTAATTCAGTTGAATTTGCTGTCCAATCAGAGAATCCTCTTCCTAATTTGAAATAATATAAATGCTTCTTATGTTTTACAAATGCAGCATTGCTTTTTTAATCGTAAACTATTGGAAAATACATACAATCTATATCATTTATTGAATTTGGCAATTATTGTTTTTTTTCCTTTTATTCTACAAATACTTAATCTTATAATTCAAATACAGATATATTTCCTAAGCCCTCATTTGCACTCAACCAAATAAACACATTATCATTCAAAAAAGACAACCTGTAACCAAAATCTTAAACCTCATTGTTAACTAATTATTTTAATTTCCATTATTTATCATGCGACATGTCCCATATAGCAATTTTTTAATCAAAACTGCAAGATACAAGAAAGGTATTTGATTGATTCAAGCTTAAACTATAAATATCTTAACTTTCATGTTTTAATATTTATTTGAAATTGATAAGAGAGTTCTAGAAATCTACATTCCAAATACATATATTTGAATCGCTGCTACCAGAAAATAGAAGATCATTTTTAGAATTTAATACTATACATGTTATTCTGTCGCTGTGTTTTTGCACAGCCTATACACTTTACCATTCATTTTAGCTTGTCTCTTTCCATAGACGTATTGATGAGTCTTCGCATCCTGTAATAATTCCATTACTAGCTGAATTAAAAAGTACACAATTTATGTAATCATTGTGACCTTATAATTTTGCAATCTACGTTATTTCTTAATTTTTTAAACTCCATAAAATTAAATCTGCATCGCTACTAGATGCAAATTTGGACCCATCTGAGTTAAATGACATACCTATACTATAAGCATTTTGTTCAACAGTCTTTATTAATGCTTTTTTGAATTTTTAGATTCTTTTGGTTTAAGTTATTAATAGCAATTTGAGAGCTCAGATACTAATTCTTCAAAACATTTTTCAATATCTAGTTTATAATCATAATTTTTCAGTTATTCCTTTTTACAAAATCTTTCAGCCATTTCATTTATTTATCCTTCATTAAACAAAGTTGTTAGCTAACTAGAAATTTCAAACTGATATTTTAAACCTCTCAACCTAATCACCCATAATTATCTTATTCCTTTTGATAATTTAGTTACAAAATCAAATCTTAAATCATCTAATTATTATTTTTTTTCTTCCACAATTAATTGGAGTTGATCTTATGCTTATTGTACAGAATTTTTCTAAACTAAATCATATGTTTTCCATTAATCAATAAAATCTTCTAAAAATTCGCCATCCCTTTTATTACACTATTTACAATATGTTCTTTGATCTTTATCAATATTTTCTGATAAGTTAACAAAAACAATTTCTTTTTTATGGATTTTGCAGAGTGCTTTCTATTTTATTTATGCCTAAATACTAAATATTTTGAAATACTTTAGTCTCTTCTTGAGGAACTATAATTTCAGATTGTGTAAAATCACTTAAGTTAACTGAAATAACATTTATTAAAGATTATTAGCAATCTTTGTATTCTTTAAATAGGAAGAAATTATTTAATTTATCGTCAATTTTTTGAAAGAATGCATTATTCTCTTTGTTTATTGCCTCCATAATTTGTACTAACTCTTCTGAGGCATAATTATCATTTTAAGTAATCATTTTATCTAATTCCTTCAGAAAACTATAGTTTGAATTAGACTCTCCAATTTTCATTAATGAAGCTAGCCAAGTTCTTGTATTTTCTAATATACCATCCAAAGCAGAACATGCTTTTGCTTTCAAATTTTATATTTCATTCTATAGCGTTTCTAAATATTTTTAATTTCCTTTAATTGAATATGATATCTTTTCCATTAATTTTTTTTGTTTTTCATATGTTCTATCTAAAGCCTATGAAATAGGCATTAATGATTTTGCTCCTGATTGTTGCTATTAACAGATTTTACATATTAATCTTTATTCTTACTGTATTTAAGGATCCCATATTACCATCTCTACTGGCTCTTTATGGCTTTTATTAGCACATCGAAATTCTTTTTCTATTAACTTTAATTCAAACATTAAATTAATTACAAATATATATTATCTAATTTTAATTTAAAAATAATAAGAATCTTTCTAACATCATTTTCTTTCCCAAATATAGTGGGTTGCTTTGAATATATTGTCAGAAAATAATATTATTTAAGAATACTTATGGTTGCTATGAATGTTACTCATATAAAAGCTACCAGGAATTTCTTATAAAATTTTAAATGAATGATTGGAATCTATTTAATAGACGACAACTTTATCTTACCAACGAACAAGTAATAATTTAGATTCTTCGCAATATTTAATCTAGTTCACTTGTTGGGAGTATAATTTGTAAGAAAACACTTAAATAAATTACTTTCCTTATTCTTACTAATTAAATATATGGATATTTCCAAAATTTGTTCCAACATAAATATTGTTATTCAGTGGGCTTAAACATAGTATTTTTTCCTATTCTAAATTAATCTATTAGAATTCAGGAAATCCATCTGAATTTTGATAAATTTCTAATTGGTCTTCTTAAGTCAAAAATAAATAAGTAGATTCCTTATTTATTTGCATATCATTTAATTAATTTGTTAAGGTTCTTATTTTATAACATAAAACCATATCTTATTAGCAGTTGTATCCTTTAATAATTTTATCATGTCCTCCTGAAAATAATTCTGTTTTAGAAGAATTCATAATTAAAAAAGCCACAGAATAATTATGAGATTTTACTTAACATTTCTTTTTCCAAACATTTTACTAACATTAATATGTGGAAATATCTCCAGTTACATATCCAACAAATAATTAATTTTGAACATCGTTAAGAGCTAAAGCAGTTACTAATTCATTTTTATTCTCATCCTCTGAGTTTGAAATAGTTTATTGTATAATATCTAAATTTTTATCTATAGATTTTATTTCTAAATTCTTATGTTAGTTATATGGGTATTGGCCTAAGAAAAGTAAGTCTCCTTTACTATTAAAAATAGCTGAAGCAACTGTGCTAGTTTCATATGATTATTTTCTTGTAAATTTATTGTATGTTATAACTGGAAGTGGAGGTCGAGATGGAGGTGGAGGTGGAGGTCGAGGTGGATCTTATGGATTATTAATTATATTCTATTAAATACCTATTGTCTATAATATGGGTGCAATACCATCAATATTTATCAATTCTATCAAGTTTTTAAATAGATCAATCAATTATTATTTATAAGCCGATAATATATCATTTAATTATTTAATTGTATGACTTATGAGACTTTATTCAATGTTATCATTATAAACAAAATCAACTATTTTCTGCAGATCCTCTATCCTAAACTCTTAATAATAATCTTTATATTTTATGTACTTTTCCAAAGTCATTATTTCGAATTCACTTTATTGTATAGCTCTTTCCATGTATGAAAAGACTCTATTCGTCATCCTTCCTATTTCTGATTTCATATTCGATAACCTTTATTGAACTCCATTGTATATATTATGAATAGGTTCTAAAAATTATGAAACACTGTCCAATATTTTATAAATGACTTGAATTGATGATCCTTCTCCAACACATCTAGTACACAAAACCCTTTCGGCAAGGCTCAATTAACCACTTGTCTTTATTCTGGTAATAGGTTAATTATGAAGACTACATCTCAAATAACTTAAAGGTCCTTCACTCATTTATATTTAAAATTAAAATAAAAAATAAAAATCTGATTTCGATTGAGTATTTATTCTATTGTATTAAAAAACTTGCATAATTGTGTTTCAATATCCTACAACAAAGCTCTTTCTTTCCTTAACTACTTAATAAGATTACGATTTGATTTTAAAGATATTCTATCTTTATTAAAATTTAATAATAAGAAAAATATTGTTATTATAGTCATAATTTATTCTAATTCAAATTCCTATTGATATTAGTTATACCAATTAAGATCGTTTACTTCACAATTTTTATTAAATGATATCAATATTGTATATTTTATAATCAGGATTATCACTGTATAATTCATGATTTTATTAAATGATATAATATATTATGTTACTACAATTTATGGTTTTAAAAATATCTATATTTATGTCTTTTCATGTTAATCATCATAATTGATATTTAAAATATAGATTAGATACTTTTTCAAAATATATTTAACAAAATGATACTTATTTATTATGTAAATTCATTTAATGTGTAATTATTAAGTTAAGCTAAATCACATCAGATTTTAACTTAATTATTGAAACTAATATGACAAATTAAAATATAATTTAAAATATAATAATTTATCATTTTATAATATATTTGATATTCTCATATTTTTTAACAGATATTCTTTTTTATAATTATCATAGTATTTCATTATTAACTTATTATTAAAAAGCACAAATAAAATATAAAATCAACTGGATCAAAGATCATCTCGTATTTGATAAAGGAAAAAATAAATTTTTGAATTATATAATAATTGTAATTTAATAATTCCAATGACTTTATTATTTATCTTGATTCTAATGTATTATGTGATAATAAATTAGAGATATAATATATGGAAATATAACAAATACTACATATGATAAAAGTCCAAATAATTAAGAAATAGATCAAAAATTATAAAAATATTGTAGTAAAACGCAATGTGATACTTATACAACTGTATGAATATTTTTTAACGATCTTAGTGTCATTCATGTGAGTTTAAGGAATGCTGTTAATATAATTTAGAAACTAAATAATGTTTAAGATTATTAAAGTAACCATTTAATTACTCAGAATTAATTGATCGAAACAAAATAGAAATTAAGAATACATCTTTATATCCTGATCCTTAAATGAATGTTACTTTTCCCAAATGCAATATAATTAAAGAAGTCCCTCTTTATAATGCAACTAATTATTTATATAAGAATCACGATATTTGTGGAGTACCGAAATATTGTCCAAGTTAAACATATTATGCTTCTGCTGATTCTAGGATAATCTTTTAAAATTAGAAATATTAAGTAAATTAAGGAGAGCTTTGTACAATATATTTTTAAGGAAGAATGGGACCTGAATTTTTGATATAAATAGGAATAGGAAATATTTCGCAAAATTAAATATAAGCAGATTTAAGTATTTGCTTGTCTGTAGGTCTTTTTGATGATTTTCCTTGTATCAATTCTGTTTAATCAGTGTAAAATAATCATAAAATTTTAGCAAATTAACCAAGAGCCTTTATTATAGAATAAGAGCTAATTAATTTAGAATCACATTATAATTTAAAGATAATGGAGAAATAGATTTTTCTCAAATTTTCTATCAAATAGTCAGTATATAAAAATTGTAAAAATTTGTCTTGATATAATATAGAAGTCAATAAAACTAGCAATAATTGTTCTAATTTATCATAATACTATTGTTAACAATATTAGGAAGTATTGTTATTATGGCTTTGATAAGAACAATTCTAGTAAGAATATTTGGTAGAAGATTTGTTGAATGGTTGGATCCGGAACCAATATTTAATCATAGAAGAAGAAATTTCAATGTGTAATCTGAATTTGAAAAATTAAAATCTGAGAATCTCATTCATTATATTAAGTAAAATGAAATAAAATTTGAATAAGAAAAATGCATATATTGTTTAGAATCGTTTTAAACTGGAACCATTGTAGAAATATTTTGTGGTCATTGCTTCCATGAGCATTGCATTTAATATCATATGGATGCTCAAAAAAACGTTGGAAGATGTTCTATATGTTTAGTTGACATCAATACTATGAGTTTAATAGATAAAATGAATAATACTCTGCAATAGTAATCAATATAAGAGTCATTAACAAATCAAAGTCAAATCTAAGAAAATGAATGCATGATAAATAAAAATAAATTATGATTACATTAATATTCGTTGATGGTTTATAAATATTATCAAAATAATTTAAATGTATCATAATAATCTTTAAAAAATTTAACTGAAATATCCTTTTTCTATTATTTTGATAATTTGTTATAACTTGTACTTGAACTCATCAAATTATAGAGTAATCTTAATGGAATTAATGTCTAAATTTATTATTCTTTATATATACTTTTGATTTTTGAATATATTAATCAATTTCCTCATATTATAAGGAGTTGAATACTTTCAAATATTCTAATTGCATTAAAGTTATTTTGGGATTAAGCACAACTTCTTTTGTATTTTTTTAACTTTATTCTATAGATTAACAACAAGTTGTGTATTCGAAAACCATTTAATCTCTTCCTATTGAATTTAACTATTATTAATTTAAACATATAAATTACTTTCTTAATTTTCCCATAAGTTTCCAATAAAACATTTAAACAATGTTCTGCTAAAAATGAAAAAATATCTTTTTATGCATTTGGGGGTATAACACCACCTCCTATGCTTTTTAATCTTTCTTTTTAATCTAGAATAAATTATATCAATCTATCTAAATATATATTATTATTCTCATTATGTAAATCTTTTAAATCCCATTTTTATTAAGGCACATATTATACAATTCCATCTATTTTTATATAAGTTTGAACAAAATTTCGATAAATAAATTCTTTGTATTAATTATATACTTCTTTAAAAATTTCAAAATTTTGTGATGAAATTCCAATTAAAGAGAATACAGATTTGGTTTAAGAAAGTAAATATGCTAATGATTCTGAAGCTATTGCTCTTTCTGCTATATCAACAAACTGTCGCTTTTCTTTTGATTAAAACATATCAATATCTTTGAAATCTATTCCTTCTTTATAAAATCTTTATACAAATCTTTTAAAATAACAAAAACGTTCTTAAATCACTAAACTATCACTAAATTAATCATAAGTTTGAATAAAGAATTCAATTTCTTTTGTTTCATCAAACTTGATAATTTGAGAAAAGTTTTCTAGAAGTTATTTTTATTAATTAACTCCCACCAACTAATTATATGAAATAAACATGTATAGTTCGAGTAATTGAAGGAAATTAGATATAATTTATTATTGGCAAGATGGATGGTAAAAAGAAAGTAGAGCATATTATGGAAGCAATTCCAATATTCTTATACTTGATGATGATAAAACAGATTCAATAGAATTTAAAATTCCTGTTGGTTAATTAGCGTATTTTTTTATCCATATTGCTTTAATTATTAAGTCGAACTCTTCTTATTAAAGAACAAAAGGATTTTAATATTCAAAGAGATAAAATAATTGCATCTCCTTATCATTATTTATTAAATCTTAAAAATCAACTGTTTTCTTTGTTTCTTATTGGTAATTTTCTTCCCTCTTCTCAATTAAATATTCAAAAAGCTTTTTGTTCACTTAATTTAAATTTGCTAGCTATTCTAATTATTATATTAATTTAGAATCTTTTGTTAGAGGTAATCTTTAATATAATTCATTTTGTATATATGTACATATTGATTTGAGATTGGCTTTGTGAAACTATTAAACAAAATTCATATAAACATCTATAATACATTTAGTCAAACTAAATAGAATAAATATACATACTTTTAGGAATCAGAGTGACTAAAATCTTCAGCTCGTTTTATTAATAAACAATTATAACCTAAGAAGTAGATTAATTGTTCAATAACTAGTGATTTAATATTGATTTGATGTGAATTTACAATTTTGATAATTTTCTTTTAAATTTATTGCCATATTAATTATCTCATTTCTAAATACGATTATCTAATCTGTTCAGTATATTCTTCAAATTTAGAGTTATTTTCCTCTTCTTAAATTGTAAAGTCATTTTCTTGATGAAATCTATTACAATAATGAAAATTAAGCATTAATTCAACTAATTCACTAAACAATAACTTGTAAAATTAAAGTAAATCCTCGTCCTAACAATTTTAATAAATTTTATGAGGTATATAAGATTATTCAAACAATTTAATTGCATTTTTAAAAGTAATACTAATGCTTTTTTTTGCTAAGGCCCAAATTTGAGTGATGTAAGATTACATTTAGTAATGTTTTTCGATGAAATAATAGCTTTTCAACAATGAATAGTATTTCTTTTCATCAAACTTCATAAAATTAGCGAGAATGCCTTATTTGATTCTTTCTTTTAAGGATTCTATTTTATTTTCAAAAAAATTATCACTAATACATGATAGTTTTAATTCATTCAATTTATACTTATTAATATTATTTTATGTTTCCTTCATAATTGGTATGATTTCATATGCATTATCATCATATTTATTCATAGCTTAAGCTAATGAACCAAATGTCTATTTAAGAATCATTAATTTTTCTAATGTATATTTTATTCTTTAGATAGACTTATATTTTTCAACAATTTACAACTACTTTTTTAATGAAGTACTTCTACTTTATTATAACAATTATCTAGTTGAGATAACAGCTTAATGTAAAGTACTACTTTTTTCACACCATAAATTAATTTAATCAATTCCTTAGATATATTGTGGTGCTTTTATAATACATTATTAAGCATATTATGATTCGATAATTTACTCTGTTTGATTTAAATGATCAAGGTAATTTAAAATTTCTTTTAATCCATCACCATTTTATCTTATAGTAGCTTTGTATAATCGAAAGATGTATTAAAGTTATTATTTTATTATATCTGTTTCTGAAATCTCAATATTAAATTAATTAATGTCTACAGGATACTGGTCTATGGATAAAAGTTAATTCTTAGATTTTATGGATTACTAAAATGATGATATGGATTAGTATATTTACTAAGCTAGATTGCAATTATTTCAACAATAGATTGCCAAAATCTGTTGAAGAGTTAATAAGGATTTCTGAATCGGTTGTCTGTAGTTTTTAATTGGACAATGATGAATTAATTATTGCTCTATTTCGCATATATCATTTTACCTAAATATTCTATCGTCATCCTTTTACGATTCAAGAATTCTCTAAACCTATTCAACTGTCATTGTATTCGATGAGTCACCAACAAGTTTACGTAATATATAATTTTTTACATTCATTATTAATTTATTTTTTATTATTAAACTAGATATAAATATAATAGCATAATTACAAATTACATTACCAGCCTAATATTTTTTTAGAAATATAAGAATGATAATTATCTTGGAGCATATTTAATAAAATAGCAGAACTTATATAAATTAACATTATTATATTAACAATTTAATAAGAATTGTTAATTGCAATCATAATCGTTAAGAATTAATCATATATTAATAAAATTAATTTCAAAATAAATTTATTACTATATTATTTTAATATAATACCATTTGTATCTTCTATTGGCATAAATAAATATTTTTAAAAGAGAATTATCTTAATTTTGTGTAAAATTTTTGACTAAGATTGATAAATACTTATAGAGTATTTTCAAAATCTTCTGCTGAAAATAAAAAGATTTTTCCCTTATAAATGATACTTAGAATTAATTGAGACAATTAATATAATAATCAAACTCTAGAGTAGTTGAATACTTTGATAAGTTGATCGATAAGATTCTTTTAAACTAATTAGTTAATCGGGGAATAGATTTATAGTTTTTTATAAATTAATAAAAATTAAAGATTTGGAAATAAATAAATTAATAAACTTATAAAACCAACTTAAAACTAACCATAAATACGAATTTAGTATTAAAAGATATGAATATATAATTAAATTTAAATAATATTTAAAAGTTTATTTTGCTTGAATAATTTATCTGATCAATATTAGCCATAAGGAACTTATCTATTTTAAGATATGTCATTTAAGCCGCTTTATTATGGATTTTATAAAGTATTAGCTACACTAAATGGTAAAATTTACCAACTTATGATTGATTTCCTCTATAAGAATTAATTGCAGCAATTGCACCAACCTATTAGATCGAATATAATGGATTACTTTCAACAAGACATTAACAATACTTATAAAAATAACAAAGACATGAAGACCATGTAGATGTCCCCAAACAGGATTATTTTTTTCTGTTGCTGTCCAAATTGATCCAACTGATAAAAGCCAAATTAAATCTACTAATATTAGAATTCCATTCAACACCATTAACTATATTATACAGATGATGATTGATTACCATCAATGAATTTGCTTTATCATCTCTGGATATCCATAAATAATAACAAAAGAATGCAAATGGGAAATTAAAATCAGTTCTTATTAAACAGGCTAACACTGATAACCACTTTGATATATTAGCTTTTTATTTATACTGCAATAGAGAGAAAAATCAGTTCAATTATTTTACTCAGTTTTTTTGAATCCATCTAAAATTTTTATAGTAATTTAATTAATAATTATACAGAAATGTAATTTTTATAAATGAATATATAAATTAATGGGTTAGTTGTTATGCAATGTTGAAAAAGAAATTTCTAATATAGAAAGAATGAGTTTATATTTCGATAAACAAGAAATTAATAAGTTAGATGATAGAGTTAATTCTTTCTCTTAACTTTACAGTATTGGTAAATACTTAAATGTTGGCAAAAATCCTAAATTAGACATAATGTGGGATGAAAAATTGAATTCATTTATGATTTATGATGAACCTATATAAAATTATAGAAACTCTCTTAGTAAACCTGGGAATCTTGAATAATTTTTTAAAGATTGTGCATTATTAAAATAAGATTATGAATATTACATGTTTAGATTTTTTGTGTAAGAGAAAAAGGAATTTAAACAATATGGTTTAATGGGTCTTCCCCAAAAATATAGATGGGCATATTGGAAAGTTATTACATTTAAAAAAGGCATAATCAATAAAAAAGTTGATAATTACTCAGGCGAAGCTATTTATTGTATAAAAAAAGATATTAACAGAACCTTGATTAATGATATATTCAAAGAAAAAAATGTAATTGAAAAGTTAGATTGGGTTCTCTCTAATTTAGCTTATTTATATCCTAAAGTAGGATATTGTTAAGGAATGAATTACATAGCAGGTATTCAATTATCAGTGATATGTATTTTAGCTCTTTT
This sequence comes from Paramecium sexaurelia, assembly GCA_000733375.1. Lineage (NCBI taxonomy): Eukaryota > Ciliophora > Oligohymenophorea > Peniculida > Parameciidae > Paramecium > Paramecium sexaurelia. Next base: position 359,703 of record JPFM01000064.1, read on the forward strand.
TTTGACAGTTTCAGGAACGCAAGAGCAAGAAACAGTTTGTGTTTTCTCTGAATTACTTGATTCTTCTTTTTATATGTTCAACCTTTTATACTAGGAAGAACTACCATTACTCTTTATTATGGAGGAAATTATAATGAAACTAATGTAAGTTAAATTGCCTAAAGTTTATGAACACTTCATCAACTTTAAAATACAACCTTCAATTTGGATTAGTAAGATTCTACTAAGTGGATTTGTATATCTCTTTGATTTATTAGATTGTGTGTTATTTTGGGATTACATTTTTATCAAAGGGACTGTTTTGGGATATGTAGAACTCATTTTGGCTATTGTTACTATACATTAAGATACTTTATTAACTAAAGATGATACCAATATAAATGAATTTTTTAATTTTTAAGATTCAAATAAAAGATGGGCAGAAATTATTATTAAATAGGCCCTTAGTAAACCTATTCATGATAAAGAAATTAGAAGTATTATGAAATAAACAAATAAAAAATTGGGTCTAGTTTAGTTATTTGCAAATTTTGGAAAAAAAAAAGAGTTTGAAGAGTTATATATAAAATTATCTAGTTAGATTAAAAAATGATTATATTTTTACATAGCATTCAAAGTTTTGTATTTTCTTAATATTAGAATATATTATTAATTAAATTTATGTATTATAATTAATATAAAGAATGTAGATTATGTTAAAGTTCTTTATCATAATTCTAAATTGATTATCTAAAGAAGAAGTATGCAATTATTCACAATTAATAGATATTATAATTCCTTTCATTTTTATTTTGCCAAACCAATATCAGAAATATTGGGAAATCTGCAAATTGATCATGTTATAATATATAAGGATTTCTTGTACTTTAGCGATGATAACGAATACTTAACGAAATGTTACAATCTATTAGAACAGAAATAAATAATGCACAAACTACAATTCAAGGTACTATAGCGTATAATCAATCAATTGTGTCTCAGATTCCAAAACCCAATCTGCTAATCGTGACAGCACATTAGATTATTATGAAGCGTAACATTAAGTTGTAAAAATTACAAAAATAACCTGTAAACATGGTAGCAGCCACCAATAATTAGCAGATCCTATTTAATTCAACATAAAATATTGAGTATTTCTGTTAATTTTAATAGTTTATCATCTGAAATTGATGAGTATCAAAATAAATAAATAAGTTGGTAAACTTCAGTACATAATATATATTCAAGTTATAATCTCAGTATTTAGAAGATGCAATCAAATACAACCAAATAATCGAATTATCTAAACACGTCTAATTCTATTCATTAGTTATATTATCAATAAAACGATAAGGATATATCAAATATAATTAGAGATATTAACAAATTCACAAATGGTTAATTGATGAAATTATTACCTAAGAATACTATTGTTACTAAAAATAATGAAAAGAATTAAGGAAGTCTTGCAAATTAATCTAAAACTAAGAAAATAATCATACCAAAAATAATAATACCTTAGATTTCTGATAATAAAATTAATTATTAACATTTAATGAACTAATATGATTAAATTTTTTTGTAGAGATGCTGCTAAACTGAGCGCTCATAATTAAAAGGAAAGAAAGAAGAACAAATTAAAAAAAAATTGGTGATTAATTATGTATAAAATTTTAGTTACTCTATAATAGAATACCAGTAAATAAAAATAATCAATTTATTCTGTTCAAAGTTCTTCGAACTTTTAAGGAAAAGGAATAAGTACATGTTCTGCTTCAATTTTATTAAAATCATTGTCAAAAAAATCATTGGATAGATCTCCTATGACATCAAGAAGATTGGAAATAAAGCAGAACCTTACAAACTTGATTAAATAGTAAGAATAAGATTTGGGATATTATACCTCAAGATGATAATAATTAAATTGATATTAGTTTCTTTTATAAATTTGATAAAATGATATGATATTATCATTTAATTGGTAAAAACCATAATAGAATATTAGATCCCATTATGGATTTGAAATTTTACCATACTCCTTAATTATAATTTAATCTCTAAATTAATATTTTTTATATTACATCTGGCTTGTCCTCTAACTACTCAAGAGTAGTCTTATTTTACGATATCAAATACAGATGGAATATAAAAAAGCCAGTGATTAGGACTGTAACCAAAAGAACGAAATAATAATGTAGCACAATTAAAAACAGTATAAGATCTGGCACATCAGTTTCTATCACCTTAAGGAATACTGTGTATTAAGAGATTGACACCCAAACCAAAAGACAGCCTCTACTGTTAAATTTATGGAAAATTACTAGCATAAAAGATCATTGAAATAAAGATCTTATAATTGTCTTTGGCTACACAATTATTGATCCATTAACAATGATGATCCATTCTTTACCAACAACATCTACATTAAGAACAATGATGTGTTCTTAAAGGTTTTGGAACGCAACATTTTTTACAGAATCTTTTTTCCATTCCTTTCTTATTATCATCCTTTTTTAGATTATAATCATCTTCTAAATTTTCTTCTGCATCCATATTTACTACACTTCTATCTTCGTCATTTTCTGTTTTAAAAGTCTTGAATGATCTTTGACTTCGCCTTTATTTTTATTCTGTGATTCTTTCTTTCTCCTATTATTAATAATTATCCCATTATATCCATGTTTAATCTATAAGTTCCTCAATATTTTAAAATAAAAATTACTTAAGAAATCGCTCCAGGTTCTAAAATCATAGCACGAAGTAATGATATTAAGAACAATAATATCATTAAGTGCTAAATCACTATTTCCAATTTCAATCCATCAAAATTGGGTTGAATATTGTACTAATATTATTGATGATAGACATACCACAAAATATATACTATAAATGAATATTAAGATGCCTAATAGTATTATAGCGGGTATCCATGACATTAATCTATTCCAAAATATCATTGATATTCGTTTTTCAAATTAATATATATAAAAATATCATAAAGAAATTTAAACAATAATTATGTAAAATCATTAAAAATAAATCAATCAGTCAAATCAGGTGTCTCTTTAAGTTAAATTAATTCTTCATTAAACAATAACAAAATTGAATTATAATATGTTTTGTCACAATTCACTACTCAGTTTACTGCAACAAGAACTTCTAAGTTTCACAGTTTGACTGATGCAAATATACTCTTCAATAATATATTGTGTTCCAGTGTTTTCTTTAAGTTAATTAAATAATAAATGAAAATACTAATAAAGTTTAATAGAATCTAATAAATTGTGGGATTATGAATAGCTTAAGTATAGCTTCAAATCTTCCTAATAGTAGCTCAGAATTCAAAGTCAGTCAATTTAAATTTATTATCAAGATATATTCTTATTTATGAGAATTTTGTAAAACTTACCTATTTCTATATATATATCCATTTGTTTTAATTTACAGAATGAGGATGTTCAATTCTTTTTTTCAATTTATGTATGGATCAATCAATCAATCAATTGATAACTCTCTAATATGATAGTTTTAAAAATATTATAGTTGCCTGTATTAAAAGGTTAGAAAAAAATGGAAATTTAAATGAACCTAATTGTAGAGATTATTACTCAACGTTTTAACCACAAATAGTTTTGGAGCTGATTAAAACTTTTAGTACGATAAAAGATAACTTCATAACATATGATATTTCCGATTTTTGCCATAATAAAAATAGATTACCAAATGGGTAAAATTTTTAAAACTTTTTTATCAATAATTATTTAATTTTATAATTTATTTATAATTTGTTTCTTAAAACTTTACACTTCAATACTTTATCAATAAAAGAATAAATATGTTCAATTCCGACATGATTTGGCTTTAATATAAGTAAACAGTTTAGGGATTAAGGAAACACAATATCTCAATTTGAAATCTGTTGCAGATGACCACTTAACTTTCATCTATTATCTATATACTGATTCTTCTTTATTAGATGCTTATCAAAAATGTTTGTATTATTATATACAAATTTTCTAACATTGCTATTCCCTTCTAAATAACTTTGAAAGCAACCATCTTAATGATCAAATAAATTATAAAAATAATGTGTTAGTTACTTAATTTTAACAAAATATGAATAAATTTCTATTTTGTAAAATATTCTATCTAACAATAAATTGATTAATACTGTTAAGTCATTTTTATCAAAGATTTGATCTCTAGAATTAGATATCAATCCCTGTTCTTTAGTCAATATAGTATTAGGCCATAGAATATGACTGTTTCATCTATTATTGTTGTAAATGCACATCTAGATCTTTAAATTCTTTATAAAATGCAGAAATGGATCCAGCCTAATCTAATGCAAATACATATACTTTCCTTAAATATCTATAGGATCTTAATAAAAAAGAAGAGAATATTGTCTTTAATTAAAAGTATTAATATCTAGATGATATTGTTAACTTATTATATAAATAGTCTTCGAATCTATAAGGGTTTTAAAAATGATAAAGAGGTTGTATGAGATAATACTATTTATCATGAGTTAGTTTTGAATTGATTAGCGATATGATTATGTTCTAATTTGAAATGAGGTATAATTCAAAAATACATTAAAATAATTATTTATGTATTATAAATCATGCTGTTGCCTTTTTAATGAAGGTACGTTAGGCAGCTCTTCTTATTTTACCTGCATATCTTCCTGCAACTGTATCTGCATCTTTAACATCAGCTTTATCAAATTAATCAACTTTTGCTTCTTTTCTATCAACAACATCTAATAAATTGATTTCACAAGAGTTATCTCTAATATATAAGAATATAAATTTACTGATTGACAAATACATACCCACCTAAATGCAAGAAATCTCCTGTTATTCCTTTGACATCTTGGGTGAATTTAATTTTCAAAGGTCCTGGGGGTAATATATAAACTGCTGCAGGAGTACGATTTTATATGATAAGTGCAGCCTAGAATTCATATGAGTGAATACTTCATTGGTCTTAGCTACAATTCTAGAGAAGCCGTCAAACTTATCAAGAATAGTTTTGTATGGAGTTCTGACTGTTAATTCCATTTTAGCTTTTTTAGCAGTACTAAAGAAAGAGGTGTTTTTGAATGCCAATCCTATCACACCATTTGTAAGACGATTCATAATTAAATTAATTGGATTTATATATGCTTGCTAATATTTAAATGCATTAGAAAAATATAAGGAATTAACTAAAGAATCAATTATTTGGTAAATAAGGACTTCGAATAAGAAGATCAGTCGATATTGAAAATGTGATAGTCCAATAAGAATAAGTGAAATCAGATGAAAGATTTAAAGATTCATATATATTAGAGGAATAGATTGGTAAAACTCATAAAAAATACATAATAGGTGAAGGAGCACACTCAGTTGTTAGAAAATGTTATAAAATACCAAAACAAAAGAGTACAAAGTCATTAATGCCTAAATCTTTATAAGTTTATGCAGTAAAATGCTTCAGAACTGATGATCCAGAAATTGTAAATACTATCATTCATACATTCAACTTATAAAGATAATTATAAGATATTCCTCAAGTTTGCAGAACTTATGATTTATTCATAGATTAATAAACAAAACATCATTATTAAGTGATAGAATATTGTGACCTCCCGAATTTGGAATAAGTGTATCGCAATCTGTCTATAAGATAGAAACAAGATGCAATAAAATAATTATCATAAGTTATAGCCTAAATACATTCAAGAGGAATCTCACACAGAGATTTGAAACCAGAAAATATTCTAATTTAAACTGAACCAAAAATTGAGATTAAATTAATTGATTTTGGAGTGTCGAAACGCTTTAAATATAGAGGTACATTTACTGAAATGTGGACTGCCACTGGAACTATCTTATATCAAGCTCCTGAGATCTTTTCAGGAGGAGGGTATGACGAAAAAGGTATGTATAAAATTTTGATATTGAGTCGACATCTGGTCTATCGGGATAATACTATATCAAATGCTTTGTTCAACTTTACCCTTTTGTGCTGAGACTATTAGTGAGACAATCGAATAGATTACATCATTAGATCCGTCATTCTAATATTCTAAAGAATTTTTACAATTGAATCAACTATAAAGAGACTTAATAAAAAGATTGCTTAAACCGCATCCTCATTAAAGATTATCTGCAGAAGGTATTAATTCTATTTATTAGAAATACCTTTACATCCATGGTTTGATTAAGAAAATCATGTAGATGCATGTTCTGATGATATGATTCTTGCCTAAGATGTTACGACAGATGAAAGAACCATGTCAATTTAGAATGGTACTGAAATCACAGAACAATAATTATAAAATCTAATGGACAGTTTAGAATGGGGAAGAAGAATTCATTTTAACCAATGAAAAATTTGTATATATATTGTGTTTATTATTTATTATATATATAAAATCATATGGGCAATTAAGAGTGTTGTCTTTCAAGAGACAAGGAATATCATATATTAAACAATGAATTAGTTATATTTCGAGAATACTTAAATGTCAAGATAATTGTTAAATTAGGGGATATTTCGAAAGAATCAGGAGAGAGTGTAAGTAATTAATACTTGTATATTAAAGTTTGCTTATATACGAATCCTGAGAAAATACCATTGTAAGCTACAATTACACAACAAGTCTATGACAATCTATGTAAAAGTAAGAATAATTGTAAATACATTATATAGTTGGTTTTGAATAAGTTTATACTTAAAATCTAGAGATGTGTAACTACAAATGTATTACATATTATAGAGTGAGAACATTTGAAGTATGAAATTATCTTATTTCATTTAGTCAGAGAAAGATTTATTTTAATATTATAATGGATTTAAAGAATGGTATTATAATAATAGTAAAATTAATAGTTTGACATAATTGAATGATGATCAGTACAAGGACATCTTAATTTGTGATTGTCCAATTAAATAAAGTAGATCTTTCAGTTCTGAAGTACTTGTTAGATCGGTTATAGAGTATTATATTATAAGATTATAAATAGTTTTATTGAAGAATCCAATAATCGACTCAATATCAAGAGTATCACAATAATGAATTGGGATAAAAAGAGTGTAATATATCATAATTTAATAAAGAGTCTCGTTTCCTTAAATATGAACTAATTAAACAAATAGAAGAGTCGAAGTAGCCAACATTAAGGAAAGATAGACAAAACAAATTTATGAAATTTATCACTTCAACTAAAAGTGTAACATCAGAAATGGGAAGATAAAATAAATGTGATTTTAGCTTAAAGGATTTTGATTTAGGAGATGAATCTAAATTAATGAATTTGAAACAAGAATAATGAAAAATTCTAATCAATAACAAAATAATTATAATTATAAAATTAATAAAAAATAACTAAACAATTTTTACTCTTGAATAGACGAAAAAAAAGATAAAATAATTAGTTCACATAAATCATTTTTGTATCGTCTGAACCAAAATTTGAGCTAAATCATTATATTACAACTGCAACAATAGAGAGGAATATAATAATATATAAAGTATTTGTTTTTGGATTCAAATAGTAATTTCATAATATAGATTTATAGATAGCTAAAGTAAAATTGTTCTTTTTTGGATATTATGAATCAAAAAACAAATACTTTATTGAATGATTGTAGATTTTAATTGATAATATATATAAATTTTCGAGAGATATGAGATCAGAATGTGATGAGAATTCGAAAGATGAATAATAATAATGAAAAGTGGGGATTCTTAGGGAATGAAATAATTAGAGAAATAGAATTCGTTAGATTTATGAAGTCTCGAGAAAAGAAAAGATGATTATTAACATTATATATTAATATGTAAAAAACACATTATAGTTCATTTAGCATTACATCTAATTCGATAGAAAATTCATAAAGTAATGCTTCTTTAAAAGGAAAAATTTCATCATTAGAATCACTAATGTATGAAGTTGCTGATTCTGTAGAAATTCATAGAAAAGAATACTAATCATTAAAATAACTTAAAGATGAATTCGAATCGATTTTATCAAATAAAACTGAGGATATGCTTAAAACTCTTTAAAATGAATTACTGTATTATTATATATATCTATAAGTCATTTAGATGATGAATTAAAAAGAGAAGTTGGATATTAGCTTGCAGAAAATTCAAGAATTCAAACATAACTAACCCATCTCAAAGGTGAAAAAACTGCATTATCAATAAAATTAAATGAACTTTAATTAAGAATCAGTAATCTAGAATCATAAGTAGGAAATCATGAATAAAATTGAATATTATTATTATTATTAATTTTATATAATGGGATGTTTAATTCAACCTGAAACTAAAAATTCCCCTTATCATGAAGATTACAATTATCAAAAGAGTAATATATTAAAGTATATATATATTAGAATAACCCAATAGACTTATTGGAGGTGAGTCCAATTAATAACTCAGTCAAAATGTTTATCAATTCTTACATAAATTAGGAATTAATTGCTTAAGCTGCCGAAAGAAGATTACAAAATTATGAAAAAAGAGGTTTGACTCCCTAATCATAAATCGAATTTGATTAAAAAAAGTAAAAGTAAGAAGAGGCAGAAATTTACAAAAAAGAAGAAAGAGCATTAAACTATAAATGGGATTGAATTTATGATCAATTTTGATACAAATTTATAATTAATGTTTACATAGAATTATGTTAACTCTTTTAGACAACGAAATTACATAAATTGCTAATTTCTATACTGTGTTATTATAAATTAATTTTATATAATTTTATAAAATTTAATGTGAGGTTAGTTTTTAATAAATATAAGATTCTATGGGTTTAAAGATTTTTTAATTCTCTAAAGGAATAATCGTTCTTAATTAGATTTTTGATTATAAAAAGTCAATATTATTTTAAAAGAACATAATTTAATCATTTTTCTTATAAATATTAAATCATTATAAAATTGAACCTCAAAGCTGATTTTACTATTTTAAAATGAATAATATTTTATATTGAATTTTTATAGAAATTTTTTTCGATTTAACAAATAGAAATGGATTAATAAGAAATAGATTTAACAAATAAGAATAGAAGTGAAAATAATGAGTTAACTTTAGATAACGAACACTTGCCAAATTTTAAAAGCTTTAATTCATAATTGATACTTTAGGAACTTGATTCCTATTTTTATAATCATTAATCTTTGGTAAAGATTCATAAGTAATTATTGCATATTTCACATAAAATTGTATTGCCTAAGAAATATCTAATCGAAATTCTTAACTATCTCAAAGTAGAGAACTTCTAAGAGATTGAAATTTAAATAGGATATTGTTAAGTTTTAAACAATTAAATATTAAAGAATGCAGAAATTTAAATGAGTGATTTGATAGATGTTTTCATGAAAATTAAGAAAAAAAAACTTTAGGCAGCTCTATTTGAAACATTATAAATTCTATAGTAAAAATAATAATTTTTAAAGAAAAAAGATTTTGATTAAATATTAAAAAAAAATGACCTTGATGAATAAATTAGGAATAGCTTAATTTAAATGAAAAATTTAATTTATGAAAATAATTCAAGTTTTCTTAAAGTCAATTTTAGTTAATCAATAGTAACAACAGAACTTAATGTTTGGTATCAAATAGAAGACAAGAGTAATTAGTATATGATATACGAAACAAAATGTTAGAATGATGAAAATTAAATATAGAAATCTGTTGTTCAAGAAGATTAAAAAAAGTAAAATAAAATTGAAAAAGTTGGAACTACCCTTTTAGGAAGTTATAAGACAATAAAAATATTATATGAAAAGATATGTTAAAATAGGTAAATAGAATATAAAGTGGATTATTTGACTGAAAATTTATTTGGAACATAATATTTTTAATATGGTAGGCTCGGCGAACTATTATGCGATAGAATGATAATAGAAATATTTTTATATCTATCCAAAACGTAAAAATTAAACGAAACAGATATTAATAAAATATTTTCACTTTGTAATGACTTTGAAAAAGTAAAACAAATTTTAATGAAAAATGAATCTATTGAAGTTTATGTTAATTAAATCCATATAAGTGAAATTATAAAAGATGAATTAAATGAAATCGAAAAAGTAACCAGATAAATTTATAAAGTATTCTAAGATCATGATAAATTTCATGAATCTTTCTCAATTACTCATACTTCTATATTTGGTGCAAAAAAATTAGCTTGTTTTCAAAATAAAAATAACGATGTAATTCAAAATATTCAAAAAATTGTATTTGGAGAATTTGAAAAAATAAGAGTCAGTGCTATCGAAACTATTTTTAATCTTTATTCAAAAAACTTCATTACTTTGAATTAAAGTCAATTAACACAAATTCAGGAACTTTCAAAAGAAGAAAACAAAAATTCAGAATTTCGACAATTTGCTTTTAGGATCTACATATTATCTTAAGGGGAAAATTGTTTAGAAGTTTTTAGGCAATGCATATTGAAATTAAAAAATAATTAGTATGAAGGACTTGATTATGTACTAGCTCATTTTGAGAAAATTATAAAATTAGATTTTGATAGAAATGATCTTAAGCCTTTAATCTAGAGTTTGGGTAAAAAAGAAACAAACATTGATGATTAACTTAAAATTTCTTAAATATTAGATAAATTCTAAACTTTTTAAAATAAAAATTTTATAGATAAAGTTCATATCTAGAAAATAAAAGATATGTTCTTTGAAACAAAATCAAGTAATTTAAAATTTTATTTGTTTAAAATAATATGGTGTTATTTAAAAGGAGATTTAAAATAATAAAGTGAGTTTTGTTAAGAATTAGTAAAAAATATTCGTGATTTCGATTATTAATTGTAAAACTTAATAATCTTGTGTTTGGTTAATATTAAATAAAAAATAATTGTTGAAAATATACCGAAAGAAATTTCACTAAAACTATTAGATTCTTAAAATATAATTTAAAATATCAATTAATAAGATTGTTAGATGATTATTGAAAATGATAAACTTTAAAATCCTAAAATATGTTGTATTTCTGCTTAATTTATTTATTAAATAATTTAAAATGATAGAGTTAAAGAAATAGAAAATGTTGAACATTTTATTAATGCTCTTTAAAGTATGGACTTAACCACTATAGAATATGTTATTAAAATTATAATCAGATTATTGAATTCAATTTAAAATTATTTAATATAATCTTAAATAATTATTGAAAATTTAATTGATTATTTGCTTTAAATTATCAAACGTGATTGTGAAAATTATTTATAATTCTAAACTGATTTGTTCTGGCTTTATACAGAAATCCTTTTAATAAAAATCAAAAATTTCTAAAATGATATAAAATCAGAACAAATCGAATGTTTGGTCTAGATTGGATATTAAGTAGAAAATGACAAGATCCAGAAAAACGTTTTCGAAATTTTGAAAATTCTTACAGAAAGGGAATTACCCTTACCAATAAAATTTCTTGATGTATTGATTAATGATTTCTAAATGTCAAAGGATATTTTGTAAATACTTAGAAATTATAGTAATTATAAAAATCTTACAAAGGAAGTTGTATCTACAATTTATTAATAAATTAATAGATAAGATAATTCTGATATTAAAGAAAGTTAAGAAAATACAATTATTTAAGATAATTGCTTACAAAAATTAGAAGAATTTATACGCCAAGGTCTTAAGGTAGGTGATCATATTTTATAATTAATTATTGATAAACTTCATCATGAAGAATAGGGAGCTGATAAATATTATAAAGTTTTAGAATTGGCTTAAAGCAATTTACCATTATCAGATCATATATTTAAATAAATATAATTAGAAAGAGCTGGATATGAAATATAAAGATAATCTCAAGATTCATTATATGCACTTGAGTATTTATGTACATAAGTTTAAGAAGGATGTGTTATATTTAATAATATATTTTAAATTATTGCTAATAAATTAAATGAAAAAAATTTTAGTGAAAAATTAATAAAAATTTTAATTTTTGCATCAAGTCAGAATTAAATTATTCCATCCTTCGTTGTAGATAAGCTGAATGAAAAATTAAATCCGATCGAAATCAATGAAGACCTTATCATTATTTTTATCAATATGTTAAGAAATAATTAAAAGTTTTCATAATCACTAATTGATAAATTGGAATAAATTTTGAATAATGAAAAAATTCCAGAAAAATTACTTGAATTTTTTTCAATTTCTAGTTAAAATTGTTAAATGTTTTCTTTAACAGTAATTGAATAATTATGCAATCTTATTAAACAAATATCAGATACAAAATAAGAGATTATTCTACTCAAAGCTGTTTATACTAAGATTTAAGCCAATAGTTCTTTTCATAAAGTTGCTTAACTTCTTAATGAAGTTTTAATATTAAAATTAGAATAATAAGAATTAATACCTTTTTGCATAAAAATAATTGAATATCTTGTCAAAAATAATGTAAATATTGATTAATTAAGATAAATACTCAATAGTTTATTAATCAAAAAGGAAATATAATATGAAATTAAAGTATCAATCAGCAAAATTTTAAAGCATATAGGAAATTAATTTAATGAGAAAACATCTTAGTATATCTAATAATTTAGCTTGAACAATTATTCTGGCGAAAATTTGGTAAGTCTAGGAACAGAATAAATTGAATTTTTAAATGAAAGCTTTTAAGAAATTGATATAATAATTTAAAATACTGATGATAAAATTGCTTTTAACATGATAAATTATTTATAAAAGTGCAGTAACAAAGAAGAAATACCAAATGAATTAATATTTAATATTGCAGCATTAGCAGCACAAACTCCTTACAGAGAATTATAATTTTAATGTATAAAACTTATTAATTCTATCGTTGAATCAAATTAATTATTATCTCATTAAAGAAATAATCTATAAAATGATCAATTATATAATACAGAATGTTAACTTGAAATACTTCATATTATTGATTTTTTAGTGAAATCATAATTTTAGTTATCAGATGATTTAATTGATCAGTTATTAGATTAAGATATTGATTAGCTTTTGTAAATTAACGATTGGCTTAAAAATGAAAATAATTAAATGATAGTAAATTATATTGAAAGATTAATTTAATAATAGAATTGTAAAATAACCAATAAAATTATACAAGCATATACCATTATTATAATATAGAAGAAATATTTAAATTTATAAAATACTATTAACTCATTACTTAAATCTAATATCGATTAATAGAATACTTAAATTATCATTTAATGTATTTACTATGCTTGTTAATAAGGATTTTAATTGAATTAAAATTGGTTGGGAAATTTTGAAATTTTTCTATTAGATTAATCAGAAAAAATCAGTAATTTGTCTTTTAAATTATTAAATATTGCTAAAGAAAAAGGATACAAAACTCCATTCTTTGATTAATATTGCGATATAATTTTTTCAAAATTAAAAGAGCTTTAAATAACAACAGAGAGAAATATAGATTTAATTGATACCATAAATTATTTATAGAAGTTTGATTTAAAAGATAAGCTTAAAAATTTTAATAAATAAGAAGATTTGCATATTAATTTACTTTAATATGGTATTTAATTAAAAAATAAAGCTTTGGAATAAAGCATAATAGATTTATTGATTAAATAAAATATGCAGAACAAAAGAGAGGACCATCTATAATTTTTAAAAACAATAATTTAAATAGATGATTTGACCAATTAATAGATGTAGGAGATAATAATTTTTAAAAAGACAATTGGATTACAAAATACGATAATATTATTATAATAATATATTATTAAAAAGCCAATATCTAAAATACAAAATAAATAATGGTTAAAAATATTTTTAGGCTGGTTTTAATAAATGCTATTCATTAAAGTTAAGGATAGTTCTATTATTAAAATTTTATCAAATACCATTATTTTTTAATATGTTTTATAAATAATAATATTGAAAAGTGAAAAAATTTAAGCCAGATGTTTGAATTTTGAATAATTAGCTGACATTTTTGGATAAATTTAATAGATTGATAGTATATCAAAATTCCTAAGTTTACTAGAATTTATTAATATAAATAAATGTAATGTTTTAACTAATAAACTTTATTTTACAGTTAATTAGTGTAGATAGAATTACGAAATTGAAATAATAATTTAGAGATTTTTAGATAAGAATAATAAATAAAAGTTGAAGGACATTATGTAGTAATTATTAATATTAGGATGGAATTTTTAAACATTAAATGAAAAAGTAGGAAAAACTCTTGAATAGATTAAAGATGTTCAAAAATAAGAATCATTAATTCAATTATTTTTCACTCTATATATTCATAAGATTACACCTTAATAGGTTAAATTACAAGAAATTCTAAATTAAGCTCATTAAAATTGGAGTTAATAAGTATTAAATTAGGCTTCTATAAAAGGGCAAAAGAAAATTAAAGAATTAGTAACTGAATTGGAATAATTTAATTAGAAAAATATCTTTGTTGACGACTTTGAATCTTGTTTTTAAAACTCTATTAATTAAATATATGATTCCTAATTGAAAAGTCAATATATAGCAATTAATGAAAATATTGAAGTATGGGAATCGAAAAATATCAAAGAGTGGGCTTAATATGTTAAATAATAAAAGTAAGATATTTTTAAATAAAATAATTTCATAATTGAAGCATTAGCTGTAATAAAAAGAGCTATTTAATTAAAATTTGAAATAAACTTATATTATTCTTAAATATTGAGTGCTTTGGTAATATTGATGAAAAAAAATGAAAAAGGAATATTATCATAGGTGAGGACTGGTGAAGGAAAATCAATAATCATAAGTATAATCGCCATATATTATGGTTTATAATAGTTCAAAATAAATATTTATACAAGCTCTTCTGTGTTGGCATAGAGAGATTCAAATTAATTTAAACCTTTATTTAAATTATTTGAGCTTGAATGTGCTGAAAATGGAGAGAGATAAAAATATATAAAAGGAGAAAAGGAATGTTACAAAAAGAATATAGTATATGGTGAAGTATCGCAATTTCAATTTGATTATTTAAGACATCATAATAGTCAATTAAAAACTTTGGGTAAGAGAGGAAAGTAAATAGCAATCATAGACGAAGTCGATAATATTCTTATTGATGAAAGTACAAAAACTGCAAGATTATCTACTAAATTTGTTGGCACTGATCTTTATTTACCTATATATCTTCTCATTTGGTTGAAACTCAAATTTATTTAAGATTAAATATTTTAATTTGATTCTAAGTACTATTTTTTTAAAGCAATGGTTAAGGCTGATGAAAAAATTAAAAAATATTTATAAAAGATCAAGAAAATAATGTTTTAAAAGTATATAATTTAGTTGAATTCATTAATGATGAGTCCTTTAGATAAATGGTAGAATAAATAGATGATTTAGATGTATATAGGCAATAAAAAGTGAAATCGTATATTGAATAATTAGTTAACAATTCTAACATAATTTAATTACCAGCTCACTTTAGAAATTATTTAGATATTCAATTACCTAATTGGATATAAAGTGCAATTATAGCAAATTAGTATTAGGAAAATATACATTATATTATAAGAGATGATGAAATAAAACCTGTTGATTTTTAAAATACAGGTGTTATTTAGAATTCAACATATTGGGGAAATGGATTACATTAATTCTTGTAAATTAAACATTAATTAAAAATCACATCTGAAACTTTCCTAACCAATTTTATTTCGAATGAAGGATATTTTAAAGAATATAATGGATAAATATTTGGTTTTACTGGTACATTAGGTTCTAAGAATGCTTAAGACATGTTAGCTCAAGTTTACTCTGTTGATTTGGTTATCATACCATAAAATAATTATAAATAATTTTAAGAACTTCCTTTAATTGTTGTAAAATAAGATGAGTGGATATAAAAGATAATTGAAACTACTATTGAATAATGTAAACTTAATCGAGGTGTGCTCATAATATGTGAAACAATTTTATATACATAATTAATTTTTGAAAAATTGGTTTTATAGTATGAAAAGAATAAAATCAAGCTTTATAATATGAATAACAATAATCAAGAGAAAGAAATTGACAAAATATAGTCAGGCTAAATCTTTATTGCTACCAATCTTGCAGGCAGAGGCACTGATATTAATGCTTCAGAGATTGAATAATATGGAGGATTACATGTTATATTAACATTCATGCCACTTAATTAAAGAATAGAAGAATAAGCATTTGGTAGAACTGCTAGAAAAGGTAATTTAGGAACAGGTTAAATTATAGTAAATAAAAATTAGTTACAACAATTTGGAAATTAATTAGAAGATTTTTCATAATTAAAATTATCAAGAGATAAAAATGAAGCAGAAAAATTTCAAACCTTGCAGAGAGAATCAGAACAAATTTAATCAAGAGAAAAGTACTTTAAAGAATATTGTACTCTATTACAAGAATTTAGATCAAATTTAAAAGAATCTAAGTTAAGTAAATTAGAATAGCAATTTATTCTATCTAGTATTGAAGAAAAATGGGCTATCTTTTTACTTTTATAATAAAAAAATATTATTAGTGATACTAACTTTGAGAATTTTCGTTAAGAATTAAAGGAACCTACTTCTGAATTGATACTTAATCCATATCATAAAAACGATATTTTCTTATTTAAACTTTAATCTTTGGAATTTGATGAAAGGCTAAATTAATTAAAAAATTTTACCCAAGATTCGAAAGATCAATATCCTTATATACTTCAAGAGTACGCATACCTTCTCCTATAAAGTAATCTTGAGGATAAAAAGGATTAAGCTCTGTAATTACTCTGTTAAGCGAGAGAACTTATTATCTAAGAATTGTCTTTATGGTAAGGTTTATGTTCAAGTTATCATGAAATTTATGAAAAATTTAAAAAAAGCAATTTATATAAATAAATTATTCATAAGCTCAATATCATTGGAAGATATGTTGATTCTTTAGATTTAAATATAAAAGTAATTGAAAAATCTCAAAGATTATTAGATGTTGTTGGAATAGATGATAATTTACAAAATTCGATCGAAAATAAAAAATTTTATATTAGAATATAACAAAACTAAGCTATGACATTGTTACAAAATATCTGTCATTAAAAATATTAATTAATTTATAATGATCTTACTAATCATTAAGATTTTATTGATAAAGATGAGGCTATACACATTATAAATCAAATTTAATAAAATGTTAAAAATGAAATTGAAATCACTCTATAATTGAATCTTATGGAAGTATCTTGTCTCAAAAAACTAATATATAATTACTAAACCTATTATGATCTCAATAAAGATGCAGCATTAAAATTATTAACAGTTAAAAATAACAAGAAATTTCATGTATATCTAAAATAAACCTAAAAAAATTAAAAGTAATCTATAAGTGAAGCCTAAAAAGATATCCAAAATTTTCAATCTGATATTCAAATTAATATGATAATATCTACTATAGATAATTAGGAATTATATGATAATCTAACAAAAAATTCATCCTTAGATATTGAATTTATAGAATTAGATAAAGGAGACGTTGAAAATATATTAGATACGATTGATTCTAATGAAATTAGTATTTCTATTAAGAGTGATTTAAAAGAAATAAATGAGATTTTAGAGTAAGACATTGTTCAGAGATTTAATCATTTAAAAAAAAATAGTATCACTTCATATCCTAAAGAAGCCGCTTAAAAAATGTTCGAAAACAAACCCAATTAAATTTAAATTATTCAAATCCCAAAAATTTCTAAATAGGATATATAAACCATTATCAAAATATGTTCAAGTGGAGCAAAATTCAATTTGTTGTTTAGTAAAATTAAAGATTTTGATAAACTAATGTATATTTAGGATTATATGATAATTAATGCAGGGTTTTGCATAAAAGATTAATCTTTGATTAAAGATGTTGTTAAAAAAATGAGAGACGAAAACTTAGAATTTTAATTGATATTAAATAATCTAAATCATGATCAAATTTCAACTTGTGTAAAGGAGGCAAAAATTCAACAAGCCAATGTTGAAATAGTTGAAAGGAAAATATTCAAAGAATTATTCAAATCTTTTATTTTAGATGATTCCTTCGACATATAAGTGTTTGAAGACAGAGGACTCAAATATATTATTAAATTAAGCGAATTTAAATAAATCCCTTATTAAAATCTCTTGATACTTGGTACTTTGGCATTATTCTAATTAACAGTTGGAGCTCTATTATTAGTTACTTGTATTGGAGCTACACCTGGAAGTATTATTTTATAAGAAGGTGCATCTGATATTATCAGTTTGATTTAATGTTGTTATAAGAAACAATTATCATGGTATGATTACTTTTAATAAAAGACAGTTAGTATATTATTTTCTATTTTTACATTAGGATTGAATGGGTTCAAATAGGTTTAAAGCGGAAAATAAGCAATTTCAAAATTAGTCAGTGAAAAAAGTATAAAACTGATAAATATTAACTCAATTTTAGAATAAACATTGAAAACAGCTTTATCAGAAATTATATATTCATTAGTACTTAAAGGAGGTACATATTTGGCTTCTAAATTGGTTTTGAATGCACTTAAAGTTGTAACACCTTAAATTGAATAAATTATTGGTGAGTAGATTAAATAAAGATTCTCAGTTACTGTTGAGAATTTATTGGGAAAATTGTATGTCTAAAGTTAAATTAGAAAGCAATCTCTGATTCACAAAATTAATTAAATCATTGCTGATATTCTTAAATCATCTGGATATTTAAACGCAATAACCTTATTATTCTCAAGTGTATTTAAGAAATCTTCATATCTTAATCAATAATTAGATTCTACAGATAAGATAAGTGGCTACATTTTCAACATTCTGAAAACTATTTTATCAATTATTAATTTAGATATTTAAATTGAAAATATATGTATAGAATTCTAGAGAAAATTAATCAAATTAGCATAAACAGACTATCATTTTTAATAAATAATTGAAAAAATACCTATAGATTTAAATTAACAAGATGAACATTAATAATAATCTTCTGATATTTTAAAAGAAAAGATAGAAATTTCTAAAATAATCAATAATAAATATTATGGATTTCTTGAAGATGAATAAAATAATCTTCTATATCACGAATTGATCATACAATATATAAACAGTCTTAATGAAAAATTAGAAAATGAAGATTGTAAAATATTTATTACATAAGTTTTCTCTAATTTAATTGAATCAGTAACAAATATATTTATCTGTACATTTGAATAATAGATTGTTTCACCTTTAATATCATATGAATTAAGCTGTAAAACTCTTCATTTAAGAAATTTATAAAATTAAATCTTAGATGGATCAACTCATCATCATAATTAATAAATACATAATTCTACCTCATAAATAACAAACCAATAAGATACAAATCATAAAGAAGATAATGATGATAATTGCCCTTAAATACATAATTCTACATTGTAAATAAGAAATCAATATGAAAATAATGAAGATAATTAAACTTAAATACATAATACTACATTGTAAATAAGAAACCAATATGAAAATAATGAAGATAATTAAACTTAAATACATAATAATACATTGTAAATAAGAAACCAATAGGAAAATAATGAAGATAATTAAACTTAAATACATAATTTAACATTATAAATAAGAAATCAATATGAAAATAATGAAGATAATTAAACTTTAATACATAATTTAACATTATAAATAAGAAATCAATATGAAAATAATGAAGATAATTAAACTTTAATACATAATAATACATTGTAAATAAGAAACCAATAGGAAAATAATGAAGATAATTAAACTTAAAAACATAATAATACATTGTAAATAAGAAACCAATAAGAAAATAATAAAGATAATTGCACTTAAACAGATCATTCTATGACATAAAGAGCAAATGATAATGATAATAACACTAATCCTACATCAACATACACTTAGAATTAGAATAGATAGTCTTCGAATTAAAGTCATTAAGATCAAGGAAATTAATAATTTTAGAATCCATGGTTCATAGTACCAGTATCTGTCGATAGTTTTATACTTATTTCAGGTTTGATATGTATAAAACTCTTTTATTAAAAAACTCCTCCTGTAGTTGAATGATATGATAATTGAATATTTAAAATTTTTTCATTAATTTTTCGTATCTTGTTTACTTTATTATCCTTCAATATCATATTTAATTAATTCTTAGATATATTTCAAAAACTTATACTTATTTTTAATAAACTGTTTTTTATTCAAATAAGTTAGTTTTATTTAACTTTATTTTTGTAAACTAAAAATATCAGTTTTAAACTTATATTCAACTTCCTATATAATTGTCCTTTTTACTTTCCAATCATAAAGAATATTCTCTTTTCAAAGATTTCAATCGAATCCAAGTTATATTTTTCTATAGATATGTAGAATAAAATATATTATTTCGTTTGATTAATAAGAAAATGGGCTCAAGTTCCGGAATAGGACTCTCACCCACAATCAATTAAATTGATTTAAACGAGGAATTCAAAGTCAAAAGACCTGATTACTTTCGTAATGAAATTTTTTTATATTTTTTACCTTTTTATATTTGGGAATAATTTCTTAATTTATGGGTTTAAGAATTTTTCAAATTGAACAAATTAATAATAATTATTGGATTGTTTTGTTTAATCCTATTGAAAACCTGCTACAAAGTAGATTTAATATATGAGGCAACCTAAAATGTTATGAATATCAAAGCCATTCTAATATTTTAAGATTGAAATTTTCTCATCCATAAATAAGAATGCACATTTTATTATGAATAATTTAGATGATTATTTATAGATTATGTAATTTATAATTTGTAAAATATAAAATGCTAAGAAAAATCAATATTTTTATTTTAAAGATGAAACTTAGCACTTTTAGAATATTTGCAAATTTTTTTGGTCAAGAAGAACAAAAATCAATACCAAATAAAGATGTTAGCCATTTCAGACCTATAATGATTAAGCAAATAATCTCAAAATAAATGCTTATTTGTTAATGAAGAATTAATGTAAAGAAATAATAAAAATAGTATAAGTTATATTCTTGTAATCGCTTTAGATTTTTCATACTTAAAACTAAATGTAAAAATTATTGATATGTTAAATAAACGAAAATATTTGGCATTATTAAAATTAATTAATTTATTTATGGAGTCATAAGATAATAATAAACATCATAAAAAACATGATTAAAGGGATACATAAAAGGAATTAAAAAAAATTTAGAAAGTGTAATAAAAAGCGTAATCCTTGTTAAGAGGAGAAAATTCAAACACCTATAAAGAAAAAAAGAGTAATAAGAAAGATAAGAGTAAAATTAATAGGGAAAAAGTGATAAAAGCATTTAAATCCTTTTTGAAGATATTCTAAGATAAATTTGAAGAATTCTTTGAGCTATTTTCTTAATTAGACGATGGTTATGTTATTGAGACTGGCGGAATAGAAAATTAAAATTTAAAAAAGAAGCTTGATAAATTAATGGATAAACTTAAATTAAAAAATTAAGGGAATGAAAAAGAACCAATATTTAAGAAAGTGGATAAAAAAATAAAAATGGAGCATTATGTAAGAGGGTTATACGATGAAGTAGTCAAGGGAATAAAATATTAAGAGCCAGAATCTAGCAATTCAATTAGTAGTAAAAGTGAATCACCGGAGTAAAATAATGATGTCAATAAGATTACTAAAGAAAATGAACATTAGAAATAGGAATTAAGTAGACACGATGAAAGATCAGAGATGGATTTATTTTTAGAGGAAAATTGCTCACAAGGTGGAGATAGAAAACTTACAAGTTATTTGTATGAAAGAAAGAAAGTGCAAACTTAACCCATATAATAATAAAAGAATGGTATATTTTCAAAATAAACGAAAGATAGTTTATATTTGGGGGAAGTAACTTAAAAATAGAGAAACCCAGAAGAAATAAAAGAGTTTATGAGATGGTATGATTAAGAATTTAGATCAAAAAGTCTAGCAGAAGAACACAGAGAAAAATTAGAGAGAGAGTAATTTGAGAAACGAAAAGGAGGAGCCTAATAAAATTCAAAATGTAAAGTGTTTTAGTTATATTTTAAAGAATAAAATATTAGAAAAGAATTTAATAGAGATACTGATATGAATATGACTACATAAACTAGTTAAGAGATGCTAGCAAGAATAAAACAATCTGGTTCATTAAATTAGAAGTTTTCGTCTGGGCATTTATAAAATTAATTCATATGATAATTATTAAATTATATGTTTTATTTAGCAACTCCTACAACAATTGAGAAATACACTTAAAAGAATATATTCAAGGATCCTGTAATGGATATTTTGAAGAATAAAAGTCCTCTATCAGATAGGGATTTGGTGGGTCCAAAGTTTTCATTATAAAAATTATCAGAGATGAAAACTTAATCATGTGAGCATAGTTAAATATAAAACATTGAACCATCTAGATTTGAAAAGCTTTATTAATCAATCAAGCCTTAATTAGGATAAATGAAGTTAGAAAATAAAATACACTAAAAAAGAGTATTAGTAGAACCAAAAAAGAAGAAATCAAATTTGATATAGCCAGAATTATATAATAAGTAGGATATAATCTACTAATTGAAAAAAATGAAATAATAAAGTAGAATACGTTAAGAATAAAAATACGATTTAATTGAAAATATGAAAAAAGAAGTTAAAATGGTAGTTACAAAAGATGAAAGAATTCTCAATAAATTTTAATAGTTATAATAAAATAGAATAGAAACATCACTAGTATTAGGTAATCGAACAGGTAGAAGTTTTGATAAAACTTTATATTAAAGATCAAATGATTTTAGATAAAAATACGAATTGAATTTAGCTTTAAATGATCATTTAATACCAGATAAGAGAATATGGTATAGACAAATAAGAAAACAACATTAAAGTTATTACGAGAATGCAAATCCGTATTCAATAGATGAAAAACAAAATTATATGGATTCTACATAGGTAGTTGCAGATATTTACACAAATTTCTCTACTCATCATACTCCTAAGTAGCAATTTACAGAAATCATATAACTCAATTAATAAGTTAATCAACCTTTGTATAGTAAGAAAACTTAAGAAAATTTAAAAAAGAAACTAAAAGAAATCAGTCCCGATTCACCATTACTATAATTTGATCATAAATAAGAAATAGCACTATAAGGAATAAGTAAATTCAACAAAGAATTTGAAAGTGTATTATAAGAAGATGATAATTCATTGTATCAAATAGTAGAGAAGGACAATAATAAGTAAAATGAAAAAGAAGATGTTATGATCGCAAATTGGAATTTAAAGAAGAAAGGGCAGACATTTTATCCTAGCTTAATAAAGTACATATTATGATTTCTATTATATTATTATAAAAGACTAATAATTGATATCAATAATATACTACCAATTCATGTTCATGAATATTAAGTTCTTTACAAGCTTAGCAATAGTGTATATCACAACATTCTTAACTTTTACAACAGTAGACTAACTTTTCTATTTATTCTGAACAATAGTCACAAAAATAAATATCCTAATTGTCATTCTATCTTGCTGAAGCAATGTTGTCCCAATTTTAATTATCATTAATATTTTCTAACTTTATAGAGGGTTTAGATTAAGGTTATAAAAAAAATTAAGATGTTTCATTCGGAGGATTATCTTAACAAAAATTGCCTTCTTATTGTTTTTCATTCCATAAAGTTTTGATCTTTTATGGATTCAATTTAGATTGTGCTTATTTTTATAGGTTTCCAATTTATTATTCAACAAAGATTGGTTAACTTTCTTGCATTTATCTTGATTTTAAATTTTCATTAGCTTCATCAAAATCAAAATCTAAATCTAAACCTGGATAAACTTGGTTCATTGTTTTTTTTACAATATGCTAAAGAAACTATTGTTTTTCATTAAAGGGCAATGATGAGCCAATATTTTCAGAACTCATTTAATCAGCAAACGTTATTTCTTTTTTCAATTAAGGCTTTTCAATCTCAAATTAATTACTTGCTTAAACTTATTGGCAATTAGATTAAAGCATTGATTGATTTAATTATTAGAACTATAATTTTTGATTTTATTGTTAAAAGGTAGGCAGACATTCTTAAATATAGAGACGAAGTGTCTAATTTAGTTTACTTGTGGCATCAACACAATATTTTAGATCTTAAGGTCTCAGTATTCTAATCATTTCATCATCTCCATCTTTCCATTTGATAAAGAAAGGGAATTATGTTAGAGATTTAATATAATTATCTATTTCTTACAAATTTAAGGGACCGTGATATAGATAAGCGTATTCTCCTAAAATTAATTTAACTTTCATATATAATAATATAATAATCAAGACATAAAAGGTGTTCAATTTATAAAAAAATATTTTTGATATTTTATTCCTATATGTTATCATATGAAAATCTATAGAATTTGCATCATTTAGATAGGACACTTCTTCTTAATTTATCCATTTCATTTAATAATATCTTTAGTTATTTATTACTCAATGAATGAATTAAGTGAGTTGAACTTTAGTTTATCTTTGTCGACATATACGAATCCCACATAATTTAATTTTATATTTTCCATTTTAGACTATTAAAAATTAAAATTATAATCATTTTTAATTCAAAGCGCTTTTTGTTCTATGAATAATCCTTCTTTTGGTATGTTTCAAAATCAATTATTCTTCTTCATTTTTGAATTAAGGAGAACTTTAAACTTATTCCTCTTTGTTTTAAAGTTATTGTGTGATAGCATCATCAATTTAGAAAGTATAATTCCTGATGTGTCTACCTGTTCTTTATCGTGGACTTTTAGGATTTGTTATTTGTTTTTGTTTCTGGATCAAACCCTACTTATTTGGAGAATAAAATATGGGCGTTTATCCTCCTTGACAAGAGCCAGTTGATTGGATTTCGTCCTAAGAATTAATAGAATCTTCTAGATATTATTATTTTTGGGTCTACTCAATGATCCGTTATTAGAATTTGGAAGGAGGGATTAGATTAGTATAATTAATATTATTTTCCTAGTTATCTTGTTTTTGGTTGTGAATCTTAGTATTGAATAAAATGAGTTATTTTTTGAGTGGCAAAGAAGGATTCACAAGAGACTTGAGTGATTTCAAATGATAAAATGCTTTTTCATATTGCCATTGTTTAACTTTAATAAAGTAAGCAATAACAATAGCTGCACTCCAATTAAGTCCATTAGAACAACAAACCAAGATGGATGAACGCTAAATTTCATTGGAAATCAATGTGGCTATTCTATCAAAGGTTCTGATGATGTCATTATGACTGTCTTCAACATTCTGTATAAAGAGATAAAGAATACATGATAGGTGATATAGTCTGTGAATTTATTATAACTATGTTATCCAACGACAATGATCGTTCTGATATTCTTTAACCTAAAGTATTGTATTGATTCCAAAACATGAACATTCCCTTGATACAGCTTGTGAAATTTATCTTCCAAAACAGTGAAGAGAAATGCGGAATTGTGCATTTTACTTTGGTAATTTTTTTATTTTATATTATAGATATTGAAAAAATGCAAATAATACGTAATAGGTTAATGGTGAATTAGATTCCAAGATTTGGATTTAAGTATTTGAGTGACAGTACATTTCTTAATGAAGAGCACATACAAATATAGAAGGCAGCATTAGACTTTGCAAAAGAGAAGATGTAGCCATACTCTGCTGAATGGGATAAGAAACATCATTTCCCTAAGGATGTATTACGCGAATTGGCAGCAATGGGATTCTCTACAATATATGTAAAATAGGAATCAGGTAAAGTGTTAGAATATGATGAAAAGGTGGTGTTGGTTTGGATCGATTAACAGCAAGTGTAATCTTTGAAGCTCTATCATATGGAGATGTAACAACAACAGCATATTTAACTATTCAAAATATGTGTGCCTATATGGTGGATTTGTTTGGTAATGAAGAGTAGAAAAAGACATGGATTCCTCGATTTGGAACCTTTGATGCATTTGCCTCATATTGTCTAACAGAACCAAATAGTGGTAGTGATAGTAAGAATATGAAGACATTCGCTAAGAAAGTATTAATTAATAAGAAATTATTTAGGATGGAAATGATTATGTTATTAATGGATCTAAATGTTTTATTTCGGGAGGTTCTGTAAGTGATGTTTATTTGCTGATGTGTAAGACTTCAGAGAAAGATGTATCTTGCATTTTGGTTGAAAAAGGAACACCTGGATTATCATTTGGTAAACTTGAAGATAAAATGGGATGGAATGCTTCACCAACCGCAATGGTACTATTTGATAATGTACGTGTTCCTTAATCTAATCTTCTTGGAAAAGAAGGAAATGGATTTAAAATGGCCATGAGTGCATTAGATGGTGGGAGAATCAACATAGCATCTTGTTCTCTTGGAGGAGCATCATATGCATTTGATTTAGCCAAAGATTATTTACATGGTATTAAGTAAACGAGTAGTAGATCGTAAATAATTTGGATAGCCACTTGCTGCTTTTTAAGGATTATAATTTAAATTTGCTGATATGGCCACTAATCTTGTTACTTCAAGATTAATTGTTAGACAAGCTGCCTAAATGATTGATAACAATCATCCTGAAAAAACTCTATATTCCGCTATGGCTAAAAGATATGCGACTGATAGTTGTTTTAATGTTGCTAATGAAGCATTGTAACTTCATGGAGGCTATGGCTATTTAAGAGAATATTAAATTGAGCGGTAAGAAAGTTTGATTTATATAAATAGAATAGTTAGAGACTTGAGAGTACATCAAATTCTTGAGGGTACCAATGAGATTATGAAAGTCATCATCTCTAGAAATCTATTAAAATGATTTTATTATAAAAGCAATTATTAATTAGTTAATCAAATTAATCTTGTTCAATCATTCCTCCAACCAATTTACTCTTCTACCTTAATCCCATATACCATTCTTCATCTTTCCGTCTGGTAACACATACTTTCCTCTTCCATGTTATTTACCGTCCTACCAATCTCCATCATAATATCTTCCATCTGGCCATGTGTATTTTCCGCTTCCTTGCTTTTTATCATCCACATATTGTCCTTCATAAGATCTTCCATCTGCCCATTGATAAAATCCCATTCCATGCATTTTATTTTCCTTCCATTATCCTTTATAAATTCTTCCATCTGACCAATAGTACTCTCCCTTTATATAAATTGATTATGTTTATACATAGCCATTAATTCGATTATCAACCCAATCTCCTTCATAATGACTGCCATCTGGCCAAGTATACTTCCCTTTTCCTTATTTTTTTCCTTCGAAATAATCACCTTTGTAACTTGATTTATCTGTCCCTATATTATTATTATTGATTTGTTTATTACATCTTTCTTCTCCCTTTCCATGTTACAAATCATTTTTCCAATAACCTTCATAAACTGCTCCATTGTTCTGTTTATATATTCCATATCCATTAGCTCTATCATCTGCCCATTCTCCTATATAAGAATCTCCATCCACATGATAAAATGAGCCTTATCCACAAGCTTTATTATCAAGCCATTCACCATCATATCTTGCACCATCAGGCCATATTTATACTCCTTTGCCATCACGTTTGTTTCCTATCCATTCACCTTCATATGTAGCTCCACTCTTAAATACAAAGAGAGGACGTCTCTCCCGACTTTTTTGATTATTCGAATTACTTACTAAGTTATGATGTTTTTAAATACCTCCAAACTCTTAACAATTGAAATATTGTATATTCCTTTTTTTGTCTTTACTTGCTATTGTTACTTAATCACACTGCTATTCTTAATTCTTTTCCTCCTCTTTTTAATTCTTCTCAGACAAAGACTTCTTGACTTCCAAATAACTTTATCGAGCTTTGTGTCCCTTCCACATCTTTTATATCACAACTGCCTTTTGATTCAAATTCTTATCATCCTTTTTGTCCTTTTCTTAATCCTCCGCAAAAACTGAAAACTTTGTATTCTTCTATTCAGTTGGAGCACACTTTATCTATTTCAAATCATTCTAGATTATTTAAACTAATTCATTACCACATCCAATTAACTATTTTATGATTGTTACGAAACTGAAGATAACGCTCTTCTTTAACTATCAGACTTTTTTGTCACCTCGACTTCATTAATTATTTCCAACCTGTCTTTCTGGCATTAATTACAATTTGAACAATTTCCTCCCATCTTAACTTATTATTTATAATTTTTATAAATAGATCTCTTAGTTTTAATCTTCTTTTTTGTTTCAATATTCAAAATATGATTAATATAAAAAACATTACAATCTTTCATACATATTTTATCAGAAACTTCTAGCTCATATACATAAACAAATTAATTTGTTCTAATAATAAATTTTTGGAATTAAGAATTACTTAAAGATGGGAAATGTTTGCAATAGAGAACCTGCAATTGCTGGAATAGTTGATAATGTTCCTGCTTATTACAATAGAGGTATCAACTTTGGATCAAACTATGTCACTATTGACAATAGAAAACACTGTACTGGTATGAGGTATTAAACTGTTCCCTATTAATTAGATTCCAATGTGTAGAATTTGCAAGACGATACCTTATCTTAAATAAAGGTGTAATCTTTAATGATGTGAGATGTGCTTATCATATATTTGACCTTGACCATGTTACTGATATAAAATCCCAATAAATAAAATAATTCCAATCAATCCCTCAAGGCAGTTCTATTCCACCCTAAAAAGGAGACCTTGTCATTTATCAAAAGAGTGGCAAATAATGGTGGGGTCATGTAGCTGTTGTTACAAATGTGGATGGAAATCTAGTTGATTTAGCTGAATAAAACTATGATGAAGATTGGGATAATCGTAATTATTCAAGACAAGTTCTCTTAAAAAAGGAAGATAATAAATACTATCTAACAAATATCAGACAATATAAACCACATGCTTGGGATTTAAATGAAGTTATTATTGGATGGAAGAGAGTTCTTTGATTATTATATTTGTTTAAATAATCAAACTTTTTTTTTATTATTATTAAACCTTACTATTAATTTATTTTTTTGTAAATAATTTATTTAATAATAGCATTATATTTCTGAATTCAAAAAAAATTAATATATAAAGGAAGTAAACAAAGTAAAACATGTTATTCATAATTCTTAATTAATTACATGCTATTAGGTTATTTAAATGAGATAGAATAAAATCCTTTTTTAATTCAGTACTATTGTCTTCTCTAAAACTACCTTAAGTTTCAAAGTTTTATTGATGACACTCATAATAATTTTTATGCTTTTGATATATTCTTTCTAACTGAACATAATTTTTAATAATTAATTCTAAATTAAATAAAAGTGTCTCAAATAAATCAGAAAATTTAAGAATATGAATTTAAATCCATCTTTGCCTATTAATAATACAAATTGATAAGAATTGCCCCTTACTAAATATATATAATCACAAATAAAATTTCATTGTGCTATACTATTTAATATTTATAATATTAAACAATTTCGTGATTTTTGTTTTTCAAAATAAAATATATATGAAAAATACAATTCTCTTGTAATTCAAATGTTAGAATAGTAGAAGATAAATGTCTATTATTTTCACGATGGTAAAGCATATTGAAAAAAATAAATTTTTAGGATTAGTTAGATTTATATTAAATCATTTAATATGTGATTATTGAGCATTATCATCGTTAAATTAACATGTTATTTTGGAGCTTGGTTGAAAATCCATATTTTTTAATACATAAGCAAGAGTTAGACTATCCTTTTCATGATATAACTGAATTAAATTTGTAATGCAGAAAACGAGAATTAAAGATTCGGTTGTCAAAAGTTCCTTGAAGATGAAATTTCATTCAAATCAATTAAAGGAAGTGAAAAATTCATCATATCTTTTTGAATTTATAGGATAATAATATAGCAATCTCGAAAAAATGATCAGTCTTATAGACAGTATTTAATTAGTTTAAGAAAGACCTAAAAAAGGATTAAATAATAATTAAATACGTTATACATAAACTAAATTAAACATTTGGCAAATCACTTCATCAATTTTGAAAAAAGAAAAGGATTTAAATATCAATTTAATTTCTTTATGTGATGATACTCTTGTAAGCCATTTAATTAAAAATATAAATATTCTACAATATAAAGTATAAAAGTCTAAATGTAAATAAATAGGTTGAGGAAACTGAATTTTCAGTTATAAATTGATAAATAGTATTAAAGAAGATGAAATTTATTCATTTGCTCTTAATGAAGATTCAACTTTATTAGTAGCAGGCTATAGAAATAGTTCAATGAAAGTATTTGAGTTTAACTAAGGATAAATATATCTAATAAAAGAATTGAAAAAATTAGAAAGTTATGTAACATGTCTTTATTTATGAAAAAGTCTATTAAATTCATCTCTTGCGAATATATACAATTACTATTTGGAGCTTGAACGAAAATTAAACTTGGTCTTCTAATCATAATTAAAACCAAAATATGATCATTATACTTGTTTAATTATGAATAAAAATAAAGATCTAATAATAGCTGCTGATTGGGATAAAGTAATCCGATTTTGGATGAAGAATGACTAATAAGAATGGTAATATTCATAAACCTTGCAGCTTCGCAAGAGTTAAATTCATGGCATTTCCCTTAGTGAATATTGTAATTAATTGATATCATGAGGAATGTCCGATAACACCATGATTATTAGTCAACTTTAAGAAAATAATCAGGTATGGCAAGTGAATTAATCTATTTTAACAGATAAACCAGGTAATAGTTTATCCTTTATTAATAATAATACTTTTATGTTTTAATCATCTTTATCACCATTGATGTATATTTATGAAAACGATGAAAATTAGGAATTCTAATTAATCATTTTTAGTTCAAACAAGTAAAATGTGTTATTATTATCTTCCTTAATAATTTTTTAAAAGCAAATCAATTGTAATTAGTAAAAATGAAGATATTATCAATTTTATAAGAGTGTAGAAAAACGGAAAATATTTGTATTAATATTTCATAGTTTTCAAAACTGATCATATTCTTGGAACCATTTCTGATGAAGGTTAATATCTAAGTACATGGGAAAATTATTCAAATTCCATATCAATAAGACAATATAAATAATAATGAGATATTATTTTTTATACAAAATTATTATAATGAATAAATTTATCTTTCAAAAAGTTAACTTATGAGATGAAATTATTGGAATGTTTATCTAATTTTCCCCTTGTAATGATTCTAAAAACAATTCTTAAATTAATATTTTGAAAATCGTAAATATTATATGCAAGTGATCATTTCAATAATCAAATTCTCGATGTTTTGGAATTGATTACCATATTTCAACTTTAATCTGATTATTAATTAATTCAACAATGTTATTCGCAAATTAATTATTTAAATTAGGTTTTTTACTAGAATTCAATTTAAATAAAAATAAATTAAACTAAATTAACTTTATAGCTTTAAATCTCAATTTTGTTTATGATCATTTTCATAAATTTAATATTTTGTATTATTTATATATTGGAATTTTAATTCGCAAATATAATTGTAGAAGTAATATTAAATTTAGTAAAATATTAGGTTTAATTTTTCAACATAAAAATTAAACTAATCAAATGATGCCTTTTTCTATCTATCCCATAATAGTTTAAATTCGTTTCTCCCATCCTTTTTTAAAATGTTGATATTAATCACTTTATTTATAAATGTCTTGTCTAATTTGGAGCATTTTTAATTGCAAATTTCTCTAATTATGTGAATTTACCGCATTTAGTGTGTCTTTGCCAAAACATCCATCATCTTTTAAACCGCATGCTCGCTATAATATTTTATTTGCAACTAATGGACCTAAATTTACTATTGAATCAAAAAACACATAACATGTATTAGGATTGTCAACAAGATTAGCTTTATATCTTTCGAATTAATAATAATAAAAATCTTTGACTTCTTACTCTGTGAGGTAATCAACATCTTTATCAATTGGATTGTATTTATTTTAGTTGTTTGATTTCCTTATCTCTTTAATTTGATCATCATATGTTCTTTAGGTTATACCTCTATTTGTCTTTCCTCCAGAATCATACTTATTATTAGATTTTCCTCCTTCATGCTCTAAAATCAACTTTAATATAACTTCAAACTTATTCGAATACATTTAAATTGTAATAGAAAATAAAATGTACTTTATATTTTTTGTTTAAAATTGCAATAAATAATATTTAATTATCATAAATAGGCTCTAAAAATGATACATATTTTATTTTATAATAGAATACTTATGTAAAAGTTGGTTAAATTAAATAAAATTCTGTTAAAAATAATATAGTGTATAAGTAATATTTTCATAAATATCAGATGTATGTAGCAATGATTAATACAGTTTTGATTCTAGACCTAGATAAATAACCTCTACAATAAGTTCTGTGAAATTTATTTGAAATATGTTAATTTAAAGCTCATCAAAATGTGAAATAAAATAGATTATATATAAAAATTATATCATAAAATATAAATTATAGCTGCATATATTAGCATTATAACATTAATGAATACATTTTTTTATTTACTATATAGGTTTCTCAAAAAAAAGAGATTTATTATCATTTGCTATAATTTATGTCTCTTCTATGAGAAAGAAATTCAATTTAAAAATCTTACCAAAAAGTTGATTAATTGCTTAATTCATTTAAAGGATGATTTATCGCTCAATTTCACTTATAAATAATCTAATGCAATCTTATTTCTTTAAAAAAATTTCAAAGAGAGAAAATCCTTTAACTGTAGTTTCTAAAAAGGCTTTATTAAGTTAAAAAGGACTTTTTGAATAATTTCTTGTTAATATATCATAAATTGAAGAACATTTATTTAAATAATTTAGATATATAGTAGTGAATAAATATAAAACTTAAACTATAGAATAAAAAAAAATTCTCTAAATCTTATCATTATTCTATTATCTGTTATAGAGAAATAGAGTTGTATCCATCTATTTCTTATAAAGAAAGAGAGAAGAATTTTATAAAAGAGATCATGAAAAAATAGAAAAATCTTGAGGTTTCATGTTCATTTTTTATAATCAGCAATTCAATATAGATTATTCAATAATAAATTATTTTAAATTTGTTAAAAATAATAACTAGTATTATATTTACATTTAAATAGAGAATTTTACATTCCATTATATATAATATTGATATTATTTTATAAAAACTTTGAATTATAATTTTAAAATCTTAATAATAAATTTCAATATAAACTAGTATAATAGCTAAGTTTAAACCTTAATTTTTTGAAGTTTCAAGAATTAAAGGCAAAAGACAATCATATTATTGTAAAAGGAATCTCTAAAATTTATGAGATCTTAAATGGATAAGTTAATATAATTAGAATAGTTTTTATTGCGGCATGGTTACTTTATTATTTCCTTTCACCTAATTATTAATTAGATAAATGGGTATTTATGAATGAGATTTGTGGTACTTTTCTAAATTATCAATAAAATTCTCTAATCCTTTTGAATTAATTCACTTCCTGTTGCCAAAATAATTTAAAATTCATGATCATTAGTACCTTTTAAGTTATTTTTACATTTTTCCACCTTTCTCAATACATGTATAAATATCTTAACTAAAGTTTAGTTTTATTATTGTCTAATTCATTTTGAATTTTAATAAACTCTTAGATGAAACAAGATAGTAATAAAATTCAAAGAATGGTATAAATAGAAAATATAATATTAATTTCCACTTCCCAATCTCACTTCTCATATCAATTAGCAGCAATAGCAAAAAATTCATTAATATCCAGATAATTGAATAATTGAAATAATTTTGATAAATCATCCAATAATAGAGCTATGGTATGATTTTGCAGCAAAGTTTTTAAAAATATCTATTTAGACTATATAAATAAGAGATACTATTATCATTTACTTTTGCAGATTTGATTTTAAAATTGAATATTGAAGGGTAATTTTGGAGAAAACAATTGAAAATAAAGTTGAAAATTGGAATTAACTTAAAATGGAGATTAGAGAAAATAAAAATCATTATTAAGTTATGTCTGGTGGTGGGGGGAATATATTTCACAGGGACTAAAATATGGTAAATGGGTTTATTTGAATAGATATTGAGATTAATTATAAGTTGTTTAAAATGGTGAATATAATGTTTAATGATTGAAAATTGGTATATGGGAAATTAATTATTATAATCTCTAGGATTAGATATTAAAACTAATGTATATTTTAATTTTATAAGAAAAATAAAATATTTTTAGTTGAGTGGGTGATTTTTTACGAAAACGATAAACGGTTTTATAAGTAACTTTTTATGGTGAATATAACATAAATGGAATGAATGTAGATTTATGGTAGTTATTAATTGTAAATAAAATGAGATAATGAAGAGAAAAATTTAAATATTAATTTTGAGTCAGGAATAATGGGTAGGAATATATGAAGGGTTCGTGATGGTAAGCAAGTCATTTACAGCAGTGATTATAATATATAAAATAATTTAAATGTCATCAAAGTATTTTTGTTAAGGAGAGGGCAAAAACAATGATTAAAAGGGTAATTAAATATTAAGATTGGACTTTGGTAGAACTGGATGAAAGATTTTAAAATTAGAAAGTCATCTGTAAGGGTTAACTTAATGAAAGAGATTCTAACATATGTAAATGGGATACACTGCATGATAAAATTGGAAATGGAATAATGTAAAATGTAAATAGAAAGTAAGTATAAGGAAAATTAGATGTAGGTAGAAGTGGTGGATAATATGATATAGGAAGAGGTTAGATAAAGATAGGAACATGTGTCGAATTGGATGAAGGGTTTTATGATTCAAAATTAGTGATTTAAGATGGCAAACATGATTTTTGCAACTTTTCAAAGTATCATTTGATTAATGATAAGAGCTAATTGCACTATAGAATTAGCTTAAGTTTACGGCACAAACTTAATAATTATTAGACTATCGAAAATGGAAGAAATCTACAAACCCAATTTTATTGACAATTCTGTAGATTGATGGATTTTTATTTGACTAAAGAGAAAATGAGTTTTAGAGATTTTCAGTTAGTTTGGGTTTAAAGATAAATCAAAATAAGAAAAATGCTTCTATTATATGTAAGCTTGAATTTTTAAAATATCATATCCAAGAATTTTAAATAAACTCAATTTATACTCTCTAAATAATAATAGTAATACATATCAAATTATTCATTATTAAAAACTATCTAAAAAAGACTAATTTCTGTTGATGTTGAACAAAATTATTTTAAAATAATTTTAAATTTTCAAATTCTTTGTATTTGAATTGAAAGAAATATTTAAGAAAAGAATAGTGCATTAACATCCAGTTTTGTGATTGATGTATTGCTTTCTGCTTTGACTAAATACATTTTTTATATTAAAAAGTAAAGAATAAAGTTGGGAGAAAAGCAGGGAGTTTCTGTGGAAAAGGATAGAGGAAAGTTAAAATTCATATCAAATAATGAATTTACATTCCTTTCTTTAAACAATTCAATAATTTATCTACATCCTATAAATCGAGTTCTAACTTATTGAATGAATTTAAGGAAGCTTAGATTTGCGAAACTGGAAATAAACATATTCTTTCCTGAAGTTTATATTCCTCAATTAAATTTTCTTATCATCAAAAATGGGTTAAATGTAATATTATAAACTTTACTTAACTTCTTTGAATAAGCTAATTTTCAATTAAGCAACTCAACCATTTTGAAAGAATATTATCTAGATATTTATATTGTAACAACAGCGAGTTGTAATTGGGTTTAACTGATTATTTGGGATGATATAGAAATAAATATTTAATTCTGAGACTTCACTTAGACCTACTTATATTATTGAAATAATTATATAATATTTTGTTTAAATATATAAATATAGTTGATATAACATTAACTTATCCAATTAATTTTTTATAAATTTAATAAATGATATTTGCTATGCTTATAAGAAAGAAAATTAGAATTCAATAATGTAAATATTAAATTCAAATTGCAATCTCTAATTTTATAATCATATTCTACTGAATAAGAGTTACGTTATTTTCAATTTTAAAAATGAAATCTTCTAATTTAAATTTCTCTTGATTTAGGATCCCAAGTAATTAAATATTCTCCATCATCACTAATTGAAGCATATAATTCACCTTGATCAAGGTCCCCAAAATTAATTGCGCATTCTAGTATACCCTCAAAATCAGAATTTTACTAATCAAATGTAAATCTTATTAAGTTTAAAGTGCATCCATTTTTGGAAAGAAGTATACGCCTTGAATCTACATATTACGAAGGACAAAAGAATGAGCAATACTGTCCTTAGCCAAAAACAGGAATTTCTCTCGATTTTGTGTATAATCCATGTTAAGGATTTATGGAATAAATTACCAGATCTCTTGATCCTCTCCAATCTACTATAATTTCGGTTGGCTGGAATGCTATTAAATCATTATCAATAAAACTTAATCTGAATCCCCAATTATATGTTTCAATCTTTTACATCACTTTCCAACTACTTACATTCGAACCTTCCAAAACCAAAATGATATTATTATTACCATCACAAGATATTACTCTATTTCCATCTTGATTTATTGATAATCCAAATATCATATCTTTATGTTCAGATATTGTTTAAGTGCAAGACCAAGATTAAGTATTATTTTTAAAATTCCAGAACTTTAGAGTTTTATCAGATGATCCACTAACAATCAGATTCTCTTCTTTTTTATGCAACACTAAACAATTTATATAATCTTAATGCCCCTATAGTTTTATGATGTATTTAGTTTAACAGTATAGATTTTATGACCAAATATTTATTGAAGCATCATCCGAACCTGAAATAAAATTAGATTTGCTTTTAAAGAATTCAAGGGTTGTTACATCCTCTTTTTGATTTGTTAATGTTTAGATATATTTTAACACGCCCTTTGAGAATTAATACACCTAGATTAGTTTTCTCTCTCCAACTATTAAAATAGTGTTTTTGTTATTGAATTTAAAAGTCAAACATTTTTAATACGTTTTATATTTACTAAGAAGTTGAAGTTTTTATTCAAATTGTTCTAAAGGTTACAAAACTTAAGAACAATTGCTGTCCTGTTTAATCATTTATCTAAAAAAATTAATACACAATACAGAAATTAAAAAATGAAAAATTCTTTCCTAATTTTGAATTATATTTATTTAATGGGTTTAGGTAATAAATAGCAACAATTATAAATTATAAGAAGCATTTCTAAAATCAAAAAAGTATATTTTTTTTCCATAAACTTCAATCTGATTTTGATTTTTCTATATGAATTATTTGTTTATTTTTCTCTATTCTCTTATTTAATTAGTCTATTAGAATAATGATGAATTTTGCTTTTGTTTAATAATCAAAACAGAATCCAAGAAACATTCATTAAAATATTTTTGATCTAGCTTTAAAATGTGATGCTAGAAGTAACATAGGCTCTAGACTTTCCTTATTTGCACTAAAAAATTTTCTTTACTCAATCATATGATAGTTAAATTATACACTTTTGTTAATTTTTAATCCCTTATTGACTTTTAGTTAAGTACCTTAATTAAAATATATCTTTTAAGAAAAAAGCCAAAGGATCAGCTATCGAAATTAAATTTAGACTTTTATATCTAATAACTTTTCTATTATTTTTAAAAAGAAAAGAAAATTAATAGTTCTTTTAGTCTTGTATTTAATTATCATAAACCGTAATAATATAATTTTTTGTCAATTCAACTGGTAATTTCATGTCTTTTTTCATAAAGCAAATAAAATGCCAATTTAAAATTATTTTAAATGTTAAAGATGTATTAAATTTAATGAAGATCAAATTCGACAAAATAATAAAAATCTTAGTAGGATTCAACCTTAAGTGTTTCTATGGTCAGCTTTATTAGATATAGATCAAAATAATCCTTTAAGATTCATTTAATAAGTTAGATAGGTGACAACAACAGGTATTAAATGTCTAAATTTATTTAAAGGATTCAGAATACGTGCAAATACTGTTTCTTAGTATGCTCTTCATGGATTAACTGGTGATTTGTATGCATTAGATGATCCAAGTATTTAAGTGTCATCTAATCTATTAGAACTGACCACTAATTTGAGTGAAAGAAAAATTTATTTGTAAATTCCTCATGATTTAAAATAAGCATCTAAATGCTTAGTATCTTCAATTAGTGTTATTCATAAATTTGATGAACAAAAGGTTAAGTTAAATGTAATAATTTTGAATAATTTATGATGGAGTAAATAACCCCAAGGATTGTTAACGTTTCTGTGAGAACAGATGATTACTCATAAATAGATTATATCCAATTTAATATTCTTTTGGGAACTGATTAATCGTTATGGACATCCCCTGCTTAAGCTTTAATTATAGATCGTGCATCAAATAGTCCATTCCTTTTCTACAATCGATATAACTACTTCGTAGTTTATTACTAAGATATAGCAATATCATTTCCACAAGAGCGGTAGAGCAGTATAAGTGTTCCGATGTTTATGATGAGAGGATATCATAATCCTATATTTGAAATATAAGATTGCGTTATAAGAATCAGAGGTTTTAATCAAATCAGATAGTTACTTCTGTAGGAGTATGTAGTTATTATTGTTGCTATTATTGATACAATAATACGTTATAATACACTTTTTTGTATTTGTTATATTTAATTTAAATTAATTTTGATTTCCCACATGAAACTCAGCAATAACAAACAGTTATTTCTTATAAA